>NDGN011543463.1:57850-68735 GCA_002564285.1 Tympanoctomys barrerae
CTTTCTTTCTTTCTTTCTTTCTTTTCTTTTCTTTCTTTCTTTCTTTCTTTCTTTCTTTTTTTTCTTGCTTACTCTTGCATTTGTATCTTTCTGAATATGTTACCTTACATTAGGACTAGATTTGCTCTGATTGTTCTTAACTTAGGGCGTAATAACGCTTCATTTTAAAGCTGCTTAAGGGTTTATGGTTTGTCGTGTCTGCACGGAACCAGTTATGCATAACTCTTAAAATGTAGAGCTTTAAAATAAGAGCCATGATTGTGTAGCCCAGACACGGGGAGCTTGCTCTTCAAGTTTTGGCTGCGCAGTTGTCATTGTTTCAATCAAGTGCCAAAGAGGTTACTCCTGTTTATTTAGTGTAATAGCTGTTTACAGTTAAAACTTTAAAGACTCATAAAAGTAGGTCTGCTGTATTGTAAAGATCTCATCATTCTTGTGGGAGAGACACAACACCAACACTAAGAAAGGCAACAGATTGCTTCTGTCATATCGCTTTGCTGTTTTCGAGTGTACTTAAAGGATTATGATTGATAAGGCTGTCTTGCCTGAGAATGTTGACACAGGTGTGCATCGTTATCTTAATTAAGATCCTGAGAAAATGTTGTCTATAAATGGAGACATAAGAAGGGCGGCATATTTTTGTACAGTTTGGCTTTTGGAGAATTTAATTGCACTTGAAACCTCTCTTTGAGCTTCCAGATTTTGTGAGCAGTTTGGCAACAGAAGTTTTGGAGAGAAATGATAGTTTAATGTTAAGTGTCCAGGCATGTGCTAATACAACTTGTAGCCTTTTGGCAGTACCTTGTGGCAGCTTTCTTTGTACCCTACCTTTGTGGATTAAGGGGTTTTAACTTCAAAAGAAAAGCATGAAATAGAGCAGTATATTGTTAAGCAATCATTCATTGATGTTCAAAGTAAATCTGTATAGGAAAGCACAGTTAATGTAAATATATGAGAAGTGTATGTCACTTAATTTTGTGGAAAAGATGGTCTCATTGAATATTTTATGGCTCTCAATTTCTTTTGCCTGACAAGTACCTAGCTATTGTATTTATGGAATGCTTTTTTAATTTGAGAAATAGAGAAAAACTTGTATTTCTTTCAAAATACTGTTTTGTAAATTTGAACTGATGAGCAAGTAGAGATAATATTTAAAGAATCTGACTCATAACCTGGGTCACCACCAAAATAATGTTACATTTTTTTATTCCGAATTCTGGAATGCAAAAACAATAGCAAGACTGATGGATGCTGTTGATTATATTACCTTGGCTTATCCAGCCCCTAATACCTTTTAACCTAAGTATCACATTCCGATTTACCCCCTCCCCCTTTGTAGCTCCTAATTTCCTGGAAGCTGGCTGGACATCAGTGTGTGTCTAAGATGCATGTGTATTTTCCTTTAATATTAAAACTCGATGTAGGAGGAAGTGAAAGTGAAGCAGACCTTAGGTGTATGATCGGAAAAGCCAGGTGTAGAGTCACAGGTCGTTCTTGACTCCAAGGATAATTAGCGAGTTAGAATTACATAGTAAACTCAAATCAAAGGAAGTCTTATTTAGATTTGTTTGCTGAGAGTAAAATGAGAGTGTTAATTTTGAGATAATTGCTTTATTTATCTTCCAACCAACCCATCCAATTTTTTCCCCCCTCTGGCAACCATAATCCCCATCCTTATGCTATTATCTATGTATTATTTTAAAATTTTGTGTTTTAGATTAAGAGATGAAGATGAAATAGCAACATAAATTACCTATTGTCATTTTAAAATATAATTAATATTTATAAATTCTGGAAATCTCAAAGAATGAATGTGTTCTTTAGTTGACAACACTGAAGTAAATGAAATCAGGTAATCCTAAATTGAGTGAAACATGTTCTTTGAAAGATTATGAATTGTGAAATAGCACAACCTGTTTTGAGTGAAAGTATCTCAATATTTTGATATATTTCTCTTCAACTTCTACAGTGTGTTAACGTCTATATTTTTAACATCTGTTTGATATTTGTTAACTGTTCCATAAAGAATAATTTTTCTTAATAGAGCAGCAGCTAGTGCAATTGAAATACCATGTAAAATCTAGCACTGTTTTCCTTGTTCAGTAATGACAATGGTTTGCTTTCGTAGCACTGCTCTGAAGTAGGATACTGATGACTTATTTCTACCTAGATCCTCAGTGTTTTCATAGCTGTAGTATACCTAGGCACCAACTTTGCTTAGGAAATTAACTTAGATGCTTCAGAACTGAAAACTAGTATATTCTAACGTAGTTTGACTCCAGGTCTTTATTAGTAAGGATGCACTTAACATGTGTTCGGGATAAGGGAATATAATTTTCTCTTGCAGTTGTCACTTATGTGATCCATTTTCCTAGCCTTGTCTTGAGCTAATGATATTCCCTACCTTGGTTTTATTTTATTTGTTTACTTGCCATAATATGGAGAGTAATACCTTAAAGAAAATTAGATTAGATATTCATATCAAACATCCCCAAAGTATTAGTGTTCTGATCATTTCTATTTTCTGTGCAGGTGATAAGTATGATGCTTATATAATACATTTGGATGTTTTCCGCTCAGTTTACTTCCTATGAAGTTCTTCCAAATGTTGGCTGACATTTGCCCTGATGCATCCCATGGCTCATCCGCAAGYGAGTGAGTGTCAGAGCACGGTTGGGGTGCTTATGTCTGAAGCAACCCCAAAGCAGCGTTCGGTCTGGCTTTACCAAAACGTTTTTTATTGGTAGTAGAGACTGCATGCACAGTGCTGAGAGCACCTCTCGAGACCTTTGATTATTAAAATTCTATGAATGCATTAAGCAGGAAGGCAGTAAATAGAAAAATACACTGAATAATTCATTTATTTTTATTTATCGTTTATCCTGGAATTATGTTGAATAATTTATTTTAATGCTATCATTGAGTGAAATTTATAAACTCATTGCTTCTCATAAAAATCAAAAGTAAGGCTATCATTTATAGAAAAGGAATTGTTATTTAAATAATATGTTTATACCAATTCAAAGTTTTGGATTATTTTCACTATCTATTTCTTTGAAGAATAAATTTAGTGAGAATATCGGTACCATCCATTGGTACCAAACTCTTAATGACAGAGTATATAGGCAGAAGCAAAACTTGTCATTTCTCATCAGAAGAAGGTTATTAAATATAAGTAGCAGGAAAAAAATAAACTATGAGAAAGATTTATTTTGATGAAAAAGAATTATTCTCTATTGCGTAATGAGCAAAACAAGGAACTGTAGTTAATGATACTGAACATTCTATTAAGTAAGAAAGATAGTTGTATGACCAAAAAAAAGCTAATTTTACACAAGGCAGCTATAGTTAGTACAGCCTTCACTACAGCAAATGCTTCTCTATGGATACTTTCAAAGACATTACAGTTATTTTAACATAATATGAAATGATATTTAATGTATTTACATCCTTCTATTACTGACTGGGATGTGAAGAAATGTCAAGCTAAGAGCTGAAGCGTCATAGCAAGTTAGAAAACACACAATACAAAGAAGCTTTAGCTTTGAGGAATCTGAGTCCTCTTTGTTTATCTTTAGACTTAGTTTTTTATTTTAGTTTTAAACCGTGTATAGAGTTGTTGAATTTAAAACCTAACAGGACCCAGCTTTGTGAATTTTTTTTTCCAAGAATAGATATAGGAAATATCTAAACCTAAGTAAATGTGTTAATTTCTTGTGTGCTCAACCAGATTTATTAAGATTCATATTTAACATATATTGAAGGTATTCAAATGTATTATGACCCTATTCCTTTTCGTTAAAGTGATGCGTGACAGTCCCTTATTATTTTGAAAATATGAGAACATCCTTTCAACAGTTATGGGTTAATTGATTGATTAATTGAGAAGGTTGTATTAAATGTTCTCTTGTGGAAGTAGCTGAAGAGTATGCTTTTTGAGAAATGTATCATCCAGGAATAAAATCAATTGAAGTATTGGTAATTAAATTATAATTCCATGAAGGAAGGAAATGATATGAGAGATGATGCTAACTCTAGGTATTTTTCTCTTTAATAGTCCACGCTTCATAACGGAGCTGCTGTATACTGGCTATTGGAAGGAGGTGATTCAGAAGACAGGGAGGTAATATTATCTCTTTTAAGTGGATACTTTTCTCTGTAACCTGTAGCCTTTATTACCTATAGAACTTTGTTCACTAGGCAGCAGTTTCTTTAAATTTGGGATCTGGGGACTACCTTACTTTCCTCAGCTAAGTTTTTGAGCCTGCTTCCCTGAGGGCGATGAGTTGTATTAGGAGAGCGGAGAAATATTATTTCAGTATACTCAGCACCCTTAAAATAGCTTCTTTCTCAGAATTAGATCTGTGATGGTGTCCTGCACAGTTCTAGTGGGTGACACTGTGGTCCGTGGTTAACGTGCGTGCATTTAGCATGTTGTCAAACTGTCCTCATGTCCTTCCCACTTCTTTGTTGTGTTTACTTGGGGAGATGTGTTCTCTTCAGGATCACAGCCACGCTCTGTGTGGAAGACTAGGTGGCCGGCAGTGGGTTTCACAGCTCTGGCAAGCATTTGACTGGGCCCAGCCTCGGGTGTTCTGGTGAACTGGAGCCCAGGAGAACACACATAGGTTCTTTCCCTGGTTCAGGGCCTGCAGGTCCCTTCCCTTCCTGCTTATGGTGTAATCCTAGGCCATGGGTAATATTTTTCTTTTCCACAGGCTACTTGGCTTGCTACATTACGTACTGTGCAGCTGTTGCAGGGATTCACAGGGAATGGAAGACTCGGATTTATTCCGGACAGTGTCTTTGATAATTTACCCGTGTGGTTTTTCATTTTTAAAAACCTGTTGTTAGCACTGTAGAAATCTAAGAGTCTTGAAGAACAAAAACTAGGTTCAGTTTGTACCTGCTGGAAAAGTTTGTGTCTTTTGATGCTGTGTTGCCACAGTAACAATACAGATCAAATTATAAATTGGTCTTCATACAAGGCTAAGTACTTTGTTCAAGAATGTTTATACAAGATGAAATTGTGTAATGGTATGTATATCTATGTGTTTTCCTAAGAAAAATGATATACTTTTCTAGTCACCAAAATATCTGCTCCCTGAACTGTATCTGGGAGGAATATTAATAAAACAATGAAGGGCTTCATGGTGTCTACTTATGCAATTAGGCAAGTAATAGGAAATGTGATAGCTAAAATTGGGGTGTTTTTTTTCCCACTAAAAGGACTAGTATATATTTAAGGACAGAATTCTGAAGAAAAGACTCTGCTCTCCAAGTGAGATAGGTTTTTTATTAACTTAGCAGGAAGGGGAAATATACTAATTTGTACATTACTTATGCCTGTACTAAGAGTATAATCCACCAAAGAAGCCATAAAATGCAGTCTAAAAAAAATAGTGGCATCAAAATTGTTATTTGGCAATCAGTTTACATTTGTAAAATGGTCTAGTGTTATGACCTGGGCCAGTTTTAACACCAGGTATATTTGGTTGATATTACCCCAGCTTTTGTTGCCGTGCAGTGCAACTTGTGTGGAGTGTGAAGGCATTTTTCAGTTTGACCATTTCTTCTTGCTCATCTTAAAATATGCTTCGGTGCTACAAATCTGAATAGAAGGAAAATATCAAATTCAACATCCGGGCAACAGAGACCTTAGGCCTACTTTTAAGTCATAAAAATATGATCTTGACATCTATGACAGTATTTCTTTGACTTTTTTAATAAGATAAAACGTGGATATCGTGCACTCCAAATGTTTTGTTAATTCAGAATTTATTGTTTGTAGTGGGCTTTTGAAAATAAAAGGCGTATGTTGTTTAGAGAATCTAATTTGTGACCTGGGCTAATGTCCTAGGTATCGGAACACAGAAAGCAGTTTTGATTAATTTAGTTGTGTGAAAGGGGCAGGTAAAACTGTTTTCAGTGGAAATTTACTAATGCAGCAACCATTTAAATTAAATGTTTGTTAACATAATAGCAATGGCAGTTTCTCCTCCTCCTCCTTGTGGTTTTGTCCAACTAGATGTTGCAGTGGCAGTTGCGCTGACTGTTAAGTGTTTAAATGATGACACCATTATGTGAAGTGATTTTGAAATGAGAGATTCCAGCCAAGAATTACATCTGCTCCCATCTCCTTCAAATCATACTCTGGCAGTACAGATTATGATTGATTTGTTTGTGACAGATTGCAGGAAACAGTCATTGATTTTTCAATATTTTACCTTAAAATTATTTACAGTCGTAACCATGGGGAGGTATTTCCATGGGCTGTCAGCCCCTGAAAGACTAGGATAATATTCCCTGCTCTCTGACAAGACAAATTACCTGTAATGAGCGCAGTAGCTGAAGGGTATACTTTTATTTTAAAATATGTCAATAACCCCAGTGACTAAACGAATATTGATTTAGCATAATGAAGCCTGAGTAATGTGAAAATGAGCTTTTTCAAGGGACATGGTGAAGACTTTCCTTTTAGCTGGTTGTAAGAAGCTTTTCATTCTTCTCAGCTAGCTGGTAGAAATACAGAATTTTATAAGCAAACCACCAGGAATGATGGTGTCACTTGTGGTAACCAAGAAGCCAAATATTTTACCTTTGTTTTAACAATTCTTTTCAAATCTTATTTTGAGTCTTCTGTTTCAGTCATAGAATATCTCATTTGTCTGATGTCATCTTGAACCAACTTAATATCTTTACAGTTTCAATATATTTTGCTTTGGAACCGCTGGTAATGAATATTAAAATATAGCTATACATACAATGGTTTGTAGATGACATCATAATTACATTAAGATATTTCAAGTGGGTCGTTGTAGTATTTAATGTGCCACATTTCATGGTAGACTAGCTCCCAGTCTCTGGACATCAGATTGCTTTCAGTGGAAATGAAGATTAATTTACTTAAATCCTGATTTTTTTAGGCATCAGTGCCTGTTTTCATATTTGTTAGACTTTTCTTTCCTTTTTAAATGGTTTTAAAATCCCAATACACAAAGTCCTTCAAACAAGCATGATAGTCAGAAATGTAGACTGTACATTTATCTGTGGAGGTGTATGAAGATTTTATGCCTGAGTAAGTATCTCCATGTCTAACTTGGTGAGGAGAAAATGGAGTAAACAATCCTGGTAATATATAGCAGAAAAGTATTTAAATAAGATGTCCAATTGATATTTCATGGGAACCTAACTCATTTTATGGTAACTAATAGTCATAAAATCATTAAAATCATTAGGTAAAATCCCTTTATAAATTAAAAATTAGTTATGATTTAAAATTCAGATGGATCTTTGTGTGCTAGTTCTCTTATAGTAGGGCATTCACAATGTGGAAATAAAATGGAAATATATCTTTTAATGGAAAAAAGGATAGACTATAGCACAAAATTATTGTTTAATGTTTTTTCCTGGGAATTTGCCTAAGGGTATGACACAGCTGATCTCTGTCACTTATCTTTGCTGTGTCCTGCAATACGCTGAGTACTTTATAAAATACTGTACCTGTGATTCTGTATGTTATAGTTCTTTATTTCTCCATTATCACCTGCTCCCCAAATTCTTCCTTTTTTATGTAAAATGACCTTTGAAATATAGAAGTATGATGGATGTGTTATTAAATGTGAAACTGTTAGCCCAAATTCCTCAAGTGTTAGTTTAGTTTTTAGCTATATCACCATGTTGATACCTGTAGAATAACTTGTCTTCCAGAAAAATACAGATTTTTTTGCTTCAATAGACTTTTATTTTTTCAGTAGACTTTAAATAAAGCCTATTTTCTTCAGACTAATCTATGCTAAGAAAAAAGAACCTATATTGTTTAGTTTATTTTTAAATAAAATAAAACATATGGTTGTTATTATCTCATGAATCTATCATTTAATTTGAACCTGTGTTCATTTTATAGAACATGAGAACTATTTATTAAACTTAAGAAATACATAGATAAGTAAAGCTTTTTAAAAAAAATTCTTTTTTCATATTATATGCAATTCTTTTCTTCTCTTAAAAAATTTAACCTTTTTTTTTAAGGGAAAAAAATCTTTTCATATAAATTATTTTTAAATTACCCAACTCAGTGCCTAGAGTTGTTAAAAATATTTTTTTGAAAAGGTGAACTATCTTTTAAAATCTTTCTTATATTAAGATAAACAGTTTACTTCGATATGGTACATCGCAATCTACTTAGCTAATTTTTTTCAGAACTCATTTTGCTGTGACTTGTCTGACCTTCTGTGATAAGTTAATATAGCAACAAATTAGCATATAATTTTATTTTCCATGTGACCTCAACCAATTGTAAAATTGTACTTCCACTTTGGGGAAAAAATGTTTCTGTAGACCGTACAGAAATGTACACTAAATGTTTGCAAATGTTCAGAGCATCCTGACTAACATTTTTGCTATCAACAGTGTTTTAAAGTAGGCAGTCAGGACCAGAGATGTAGCTCAGCAGCACAGCACCTGCCTGGTTCAATTCCAAGTACCAAAAATAAATTAAATAAATAAATAAATAAAAACAAAGTAAGCAATTAAAAGAAACACTTCACCCTATTACTAAGTTATTAATATGCCTCCTAAAGGTAGTGTTTGTAATTAGTGTATATAATTGATTAGTGATTTGTCTTCTCTCAGGCATAAAGCAGCTTGGTAAAGTTAAGTATAATTAGTGAAGTATAAGATAGTAGAGACTAATGGTGACAGTGACCATGACAACTAAATGACTTTTGCTTTTAGATTCAGCCACCAGCCTCTGGAATTTCCTGAGATCTGTTTCAATCTCGATATCATGAGCATTGAAAAATTAAGTGCTCAAGTGATTCCAGCATGTTTTGGATGGCCTTCTATATAGAGTACAGTATTTTTTTTTTCAGTTAAAATCATCAGGTATTACACAGAAGAAGGTTAAGCTCATCTTGCTCACCAGTTTTATTGAAAATACTTCGTGCTATAGAGTATGACTGAATATTTTGTGTTTTAATTAAAGTATAGGAAAAATGAATTAAATTATGTTGACTCTTTTTCTAAAATGTCTTTATTGGTCTGAATAAATATTCATCCTTGAAAAAGAGGATTTCCGAGTCTTTTTATCATAATAAGTTTTGGAGCAATCAAATACCACTAGAGGAGGTTTTAAAATGACTTCTCAAACTTTTATTTTTATGAATACATGTTTTCAGTACAGATGATTATATTAATCCTGGGAAGTTGATACATGTACCTGGCACATTCTAAGTTTTTAAATTTCTACTCTCCTACTTTCTAATGCAACTCTTAATTGTATTCGCAAGAGAAGACCTGGGAGTTATCCATATGTGTATTTTAATTCTCTGTATTATACACGAAAATGTTACCTTAACTGGCAGAGCATTCACTATGTATCAGAACATTTGATTTATGTAAGGAAGGTTAATGTCCAGGTCTTTTCATGGCAGTCCTCCTTTTGGGTAGACTAAGTAATGACTGATAACCTGGCCTCTAGGGAATTCTTGCTGTGGGCTTTGTAACAGCTGTAGGATTCTTCTGTGCAGGCAGTCTCCTCTCCCCGTTTATGAACTGTTAAGATGTACGTCTGTCCAGAAGTAGCCTCAGAGCAGACCTGGGGATCCTCCCAGATGTCCGTGGCAGAGAAACTGCTGGGATTTGTTGGGCGAGTGGCCCAGCTTATATTTTATCTGCTTCCATGGTTTTTATACATAATCCAAATGCCATGATGGAGCCTGACTCATAGATCTTAGTATGGCACAGTAAATGTGTTAGGTTAGAATATGTCTTTTTTCCATTTTTATATTTTGAGAAAATTACAGATTAACATACAGTAGTACAAACTAATACAGAGAGGCCCTTGAGTCCTTTACATGGTTTATCCCCATAGTAATGGCCGGCAGGTGTATTTAGCATCACAAGCTGAGAAGTGGTGTTGCTACACTTTGAGAGGAAACGTATCCATCACTAGGAGGATCCTTCATGTTGCTCTTTTACAGTCATAAATACTTGTCTACTTTTTACCCATTTCTTTACCTTAACAGTTTTCCATTTCTATCATTTTCTCTTTTCTAGAATGTTACATAAATGGACTCATAGCTATTGGGGATTAGCTTTTTTTTTTTTTTTTTCTTTAATTCAGCATTGATGCCTGGAGACTCAGTGTCAGTAGCTGTTATTTTTGTTGCCATGGGAGTGTAGGTTTTCTTAACCACTCGTTAATTGGGTCTTCAAGTCTATTTCTGATGTTTTACTATTACAAATAAAATTGCTATAGACATTGATGTGGAAGTTTTAGTGTGATTGTGTTTTCACTTTCTTGGGACAAATGCTCAAGAATGAAGTTGTGGAGTGTGTGTTAATTATGTAAACTATTTCTTTATAAGACTAGGATTGATTTTATGGAAGGGGGATGCAAGGAAGATATCGACACTCTTGTAATATTTTCACATTAACTAGATGTAATATTTTAAAACATAGATCCTCTTGCAGTAAGATATAAGAAAACATTTTTCTGAATCTAGATTTCATGTCTATTTTAAAATGCTTCCTTTTGATAAACAATTCCTCTATAAAGGAATAAGCACACATACTATAGAATAAATAATACCCATATACTGTAGAATAAGTAATATACATGTTCTGCAGCAAAGATGTTAAAAACTCACTGGTTATTGGGCCGGCCAGAGAGCTCAATGGATTAAAATGCCTGCTTAAGCAGATGCAGGGGCTGGGGTTCCATTCCTAGCATGCTATCCTGACCCCACCTCCTGGGCACGCTGAGAGGGCGATTGAGACTGGGCATGGTGGCGTGCACCTGAAATCCAGTGCTTGAGAGGCTGAAAAACAGGAGGATCACTAAGAGTCTGATCTGTATAGTAAGACCCTGTAGACCCTGTAC
>NDGN011543473.1:0-15146 GCA_002564285.1 Tympanoctomys barrerae
GGGGGGGGGGGGGAACAACCAGACACAAATCATAACACGTACCTGATACTGATAAGACTCTAGCCTAGCAGGAAGACAACAGATTGTGTGGGCAGAGAAACACAAACATGACCATTCCCCTAAGTGTAGTCCAGTAGATGTTGTTTCATTTGATAGTCTCTTAGATATCAATTCCTCAAGGTAGGGTCTACTGTAGCTCTGATCTGATGGAGCCTGGGCCTCTCAAGACTTATTCATTTCAATTAATCCACAGAACTATTCCCAGACCATTGAGCTGTGAGCCATTTTAGTAGAAAAAGAAAGGTACTAGCATTTAATTATTCTCCATATCCTAAAAGAAATATTCCTAAACAGAGAAGTCAGCCTTTCAATAATTATAAATCTTTCTGGGATGCAGAATCCAGGGGAGGTCAGAGCAGACCAGGTCAAGGATTTTGTTCCAGCCTATTATTATCCAAAGCTCAGAGCTCTGGTCAGGACACATGCTGGGGAGCGAAAGAGCTGTTCCCAATCCTTGTGTGATAGAGAGGCATTTGTTAAATGACTCATGATGATAAAGGGAGCAGCTACACGGAGAAATCGAGTGTGATCTCTTTTTTTGTTAATTTGTAACCAAATCAGGACTGAAAACCAGGTGCCCCAAGTACCAACCTAATCATCTTGTGACTTTTTTTGGCTGCCTTCAGCAGTGAGATTCTGTCCTCCGTCCTTTCATCAGCACAGAGAACAGTGCACAGCAATTGTCAGAAAGTGCTTCTGGGCTTCACAGGGCTAACTGGCTTCCCTGCAGCATTTTGTGTTTTGCCTTGTCTGTCTATCTTCCTTCCATCTCAGATGCTATTTGTCATGCAAATCACACACACACACACACACACACACACACACAGAGGCGCACACTCATTGGTGTGTCTTTTTCCTTCATCAATTCAGGTTCCATGTATCTCTTTCAACTTTTCCAGGGCTTCATCAAAAATTAAGAACTGCAGGTTCCTTTTCTTCATCCTTACAGTCAAGAATGCTGCTTATAGGTTCCACAGAAAAGAAAGAAGATGAGAGAGAGAAAGAGACAGAGAGAGAAAGAGAGATAGAGACAGACAGACAGAAAAGAGAAAGGAAAGAAGAAAAGAAAGACTCCTATTTATGTGTTAGTAAGTAAATCCATTTACCTTTTTAATTATCCAGGGTAATTAATGAACTAATTATCCAGAGTCAGTGCATATATATCTATAACTGAATACTAGAAGGATGGGGAATTTAGCTTCTCAAGAGCTAAAGGGGAAAGGGCAAATATTAGGGTGCATAATATATTTTAAATTATTATTAACAAAAATAAGCTTACAGACCCAACTTCAGAAATCATTTTTCTCTCCAAATAGAATGACATTCACACTATTAAAGCAAATGGTGAGTCAAATGGAGAGCTCCACTAAGGGTTTATGTTAGTAAAAAATAAATGCCATAGTGATAATTACTATTGCCTATAACAAAAGCACGGACACTGCAGACCATCCAAAGACTGGGTATAAGACACAACCACGAAGGAGAGCCAAAAAGTTCAAGGTCCGGGCATAAACTCCAAAGCAAAGCGCACCTATACACTTGACTTGCGTGGTCTTCCTGACGCATGCGCTGAAGCGGGACGTCATCCCCTGCCCATCAAGACAAGCAGGGCATGGAATGTTCTTGGGCATTTGGAGACTTCCCAGTGTCATAACCAAAATCTGTTCTACTGTGTGTGTAGGAAGAGGAGGAGAACTTGACAGATTGGGGAAATGATGTTCCAAACCAGAAGACCAGATTGATCCAATTATTCCCTTGTTATATCCCATACCTACCAAGAGATCCCCAGCTCACTCTGCTTTTAACTAATTGAGCTTTGATCATTTCACTCACTGGATACACAAAATATTCTGCCAGTATCAGTACAATAATCTCCTGGGGTCTCAGACTATCAAATTACTGTCAGATTCAAATCTTTTAACATGAATGTCCTTAAAGGAAATTCAGTTTTAGTCTTTCCTGTCTGCTTGACATGTTCAATGTATAGCCCACAGGCTGCTTGCATTCTTTTATAAAATGTTATAATAAAACATAAAAAAGAAATTTTACTTACTTATGTATATTAACTATATCTGGTTCAGGACAACGCTCCTTCACTATATCCAACCAGACAAGCTAAGAGGTTGAGCACTCATTTTGCTTTATTACTACTGTGCCTAAGAGTTAAGTATGCATTTTTTCCATTACCTGAAGGTATTTTATATATAATCCCCTGAAATCACATAGTGTAGGGAAGTGAATATCTGGTAAGTATGAGCCATATAGACAGGCCAAATTTGGTACTGTAGTTTGATCGTAAATAATTCAGCTGAGTTAGTAAACTAGCAATCCATGTAAAGTTTTGGCTTGAAAGGATAAAAGAAATGTTATCCAGAAAATGCTGATAGGATTTGCTGAACTTCTACTGTTATTCATAATTTTAAGTTATGTGGACAAGGTGTTCATTTCTTTTCTTTTTCTTTTGCAGAACCAAGGATTGAACTCAGGCCCTTGCACTTGCCAGGCAAGCACATATTCTATTGAGCTAACTCCCTGGCCCCAAGGTATTCATTTCTGAGAACCCTCTTGTGTAGCAAGATTCCTCCGTGTTACCCTTGGGTCTTTCTAGAATCTCCTCAGTGAATATTCTCTTGACATCTTGTAGTAGTCATTTCCTTGCCTGGTGACTGAGCAGTCAGAGGATGAATAGGTGCCTGACTGTGTTCTTCATATCCTTCAGCTCATTTCGTACTGGAAATGGCAAGAGTGGACCAGCAGGCCAGTGCCTAGGTGGAATGTGGGGCATCTTACCCACTTTCCCCACAGCAGAGGTGAACACCCCTTTAATAAGGTCAGTGAAAGAAAGGCACTATCTTCCACACTCCCAGCCACTCTGTGGGTGGTCCTTCCCTTTCTCCATCATTACAAGTTAACTGCTCCTTTGCCTCCTGATGCACGTGATGGGAAATGAGCCTCTAGGGCTGACAGTCAGAAATTAATTTGATCGATTTATTTTCTGTGCTCCACGTCTCAGGTGCAAATGCTTTCTCCCTCCTGATGGAGCACATTTATACTCTCCCATTTGCAGAAAACAAATTTATAGTGCCTAACTAACAGAATTCTTTCGCTGAAGGTCAGAAACAAATGTTCCCATCCATCTCCCTTTGCCTCTCTGAGCTACGCCAAGTTGTTTTCCTTTTTAATTTCAAAGTAAAGGGAGGATTGTTTGCCGGGGATGAGATGGAGATGGGCTGAGAAAAAGAAAGCATTAGAATTTAGGAATTTAGGAATTTTCTACTAAAAACTAAACTCAGTATAATCCTCCTGAGAGGAATGAAGTAAAGAAATTAAAACCTGATCTCACACAGAAAGAAAAATTTCATTAATACTTTAATGCAAGTATAAAGATATCATTAGGTAAGGACTGTTAATTTAAAGATCTGGCACTTGGTTTGTCAGTATTTCTTACTCATTTGAGAACAAATTCTGTCCTTGGCTGGTATCTTCCAGAAGATACTAACTAACATGGGAGAATTAAACAAAGATGATCAAGATTATAAACGGTTAATCCTATTTTCTCAGGGTTTGTAGCTCTTTAGTAAAGATGTATATTTTTCTGCTTTTACTTTTAATACTAAGGAAGTCTACTTATCACTGAGAAAAAAAAGGTTGACATTGCTTTGGTGCCTGTCACTTGCTCAGCCATGCATAACTAATGACTTCTTCCTATGGCATCCAGGCAGTGGTGGACTTTCTTGAGGGAACTGTCAAGTCACGATGGAGAGCACTAATGCCCAGAGGTGAAGGAGTAAGTAATCACACAGCCTCCGTATCTTTACCCGAGTAGCATCCTACACACAGGCATGTATGCTTCTCCTACCTTCCACTCTGCTGCTCTGGGGAAAAGAAGCTAATTTTGCTTAAACATGCATGCCATGGAGTGGCCCAGGGGAAGATGCATGTGAGCCAATCAGCTCAGTTTAAAAACAAATGTTTTTTTTTCTGAACACGTCCATGAGGCAGAAGAAGCAGCACCAAGCCTCTCCTGCCCGTTATGTTCCACTTGGGTAGCTCTGTGCACCGCCTGCTCCAGAGGTACACTCTACATAATGAAATCCACTGCTTGTCTCCGATGAGAGATAGGTCATCTGAAATCGGGCCTGAACGGAATCAAGTAAGAAAGAGGTGGGGAAAGAAGAAATAGAAAAAGAAAAATGAAAAGGGAGTGGGTAAGGAGGAAATATATCCAGCCTTTAGGAAAAAAAAAAAAAGTAAATAAATCTGATTTCTCTGGCCTGGGAATGGTTTTATGCTTAACTGTAACAATGGAATGATATGCATTTCAGTGACACGGAGGCTTTTGCCATTCACATGGAGTCTGAAGCCTCAATTGATTTTCGACTGAAGCTACCAGACCTTGGGTATTATCCTCTTTCGTTTTGTTTTGCACAAAGCAGAACAAAGAGTAAATTAGGTCTTTGGTTTCTATGTTTCTTTACAAATCTGAGCCCATGTGGTGAATAATGGAAAACACATTTCAAATTTAAAGAGTAGATAACAAAAGTTGCTTTTAAGCATTAGAGAGGAACAAATGGCTTCTGCTCCTCATGCAGCTCCAGAGGAAAAGATTCCTAAGTCAGCCCTGGACAATTGAAATAATCAATTTCTAGAGACATACAGATGCAATAATATCATTGAAAATGTCAGAAAGCCATCTAAGTCCTGGGTTCTTCTGTCTAAGTCTCAATTTTAGCTTTTGAGTCAGCAGTATTATTATGGTTTTCTGACTGATCTGAGAGAATAAAAGAGACTGTCAAAATTCTCCTTTTATTCTCTACGATTAGCAATTAATATATCATCTGATCTCTGTTTTGTGTTGAAGTTTTGAGATACAGGAAGAAAAATTTCCATTAGAGAAGAACAGAGCTAAGTATTCTCTGGCCAGTTAATAGCATTCACTTCTAGAGAAGATATCTTTAGTGACACTGATATCAGAACAGGCCTGAAAATGAGGCATGTCTAAGGAAAAAGAGAAAAGGAATGGCAGTTCATCTAGAGATTATAGGTGCCAGAGATCTGTCTCATGTACTTGAACTCTTCTTGTTCCCCTAAGAATGAAAATTACAAATTTCCCAGAAAAAGGAGAATTAAGACTTTAAGGCACCTCTTCAAAAGCCAGCTTCCTAATGCACTAAATCTTTCTTTCAGGTCACAAAAGGATGTCTTTCCCCTTCTCTTGTTGTTGAATGGGACCCACTCACTACTTCTGGGTAATGAATTTGAAATCAAAACTATAGGTGTAACTTCTGTGCTGAAGTAGAGACCATCTCGAGATTGTTTCCCTACAGCAAGACGAAGATAGTACCATCCAGATTTTTTAGGATATTCTGATATTGCACATGACCTATATTTGCTTGACTAGCGACACAGCCAAAACTCAGTAAATAAAGACAAAGCTATTTAGTGTGCAATGTCTCTTGGGGAAAATTAAACAAACACTGTGGAAGATGGTTATTGTACCCACAAGAAGGGTTTGTCTTAGACTGCATACCTGAGGTGGCCCAGACAATCTGCCAAGTACGCGAATACTCCTTTTTGCTAAAGAGCAGCAAAACAACTGTTATCTCCAGAAAAAAACAAGTAAGAAACCTGAGCCATTTGTCTTAGACTTAAGCCTTCAGAAAACAGAAGAAGAGATGAAGCCAGGTGAGCTTTTTCTCTCTACCTTTATGTTCCTGACACGAGCTCAGGCAATGCTAATCATTAAACAGAGGAGATGGCGTGGGGGCACATGGTCTCTGGTATCAGGAGAGTAGCACAGGCATCTGCAGCCCAGCAGAAAGGAAGCACTGTGGGCATCCTCCCATGTGCATGTGGGAAGCCACAATGCAAAATGTTAAGGAACAGAGACAAACACCAGGAAAGTAGCTCACAACTGTATTGTCAGTGCAGGAAACCAATTTTGGTACAGTTCATAAGTCCTTAAGGAGGCAAACAGTCCCTTGTTGAAGGACTGAAAATTCCTACCACAGTACATAAGCAGACACATGTAGTATCTGCCTTGCATGTAAGAGATGACAAAAGATAAAAATATCTTTATAAGACTTTTTAGGGAGACCACAATGAAAAAAATGTAAGAAACACTTACATAAGTAAATAAATATGATTTTTATGGAAAAAAAATACACAATGATCAAGACAAATATTTATAGCCAGACATGAATACCAAAGCATAAAATGTGTATATTATAAGCCAGGTCACTTATAATGCTATATAGAATTTGAGACAACTTTAAATCCACTGTGACTCTGGGAAGAAAGGATTCATAAGTCTGTTCTTTCACTTTTGATACACATCCTATAAGGTGATCAAAGAATGCACATCCTATTTTTCACTATTCAAAAAATAGAAATGTAGCCCAGACATTTATAATTGAAAACTAAAAGGCGAGAATCTCAGCCATAGAATTATTACAAATTATCCTTTGAACATTTATTTTTAAACCTATTTTTGTGATCTCTCCAGTACATAAGGTTCTATGTTCTATATTTCTTTCCTTCACTTTATAAATTTCAAGAGAGTATAGTTGTATTCTTCCAGGGGTCTTTATTTAGAGTTTTTACATTTTCCACCTATCTTCTAACAGATAAAAATTAAATCCAGAGCAAAAGTAACAGTGATGGCTTCTTCTTTATTCTTAACAAAGTCATTCTATGGAAAACCTAGACTGTATTAGATGCTCTACTTCTAAAAATTATAAATATATAGTTAGCATATGGAGAAGCTGATGTAGCCTATCGTTATTAAATTTGACTGGGCCATAATTATGTACCTGTTAGTAGGACAGCAGTGTGGCAAAATTATGTAAAGACAAAAAAGGATGTCAACTGTCATCATTCCTATTTTGTCCAGTTTGTCCTCAACTGCAAGCTTAAAGATTTCAGCAATGACAGATGTTATGTCCATCTAAAATATCACAGCCTGATTTATGAAATAGGGGTTGAAGAAGAAGGTATCAGACTGTCTGCTTAAAGATATGCTCCCTACACTATGGAAAATGATGTGTTTCAAGATATACTATCTGGGCTTCAAATTCACCAATAGCCATGTTATGTAATGTTGACAGGTCTATTCTTTCATATGGTATCTAGAGGTAGCAACTCTCTAATTGTATGAGACAAATGGCTTCAAACTCATATAGCTGATGTAGATAGACAAGATAGAACTTTCTCTGAAAGAAAGATTTCTAATATTTTCAGTATCTAAAACTGTGATTATACATTGTAATACTTGCCTTAATGAGCTCCAACTGGATTCACTTTGAAATTTCACACATAGTTCAGAAGCCATAAAAAGGCAGAGAATGGCTAGACATTACAAGCAACAACTTTGGCCCTTTGTAGCTGTTCACTGCTTCTCTGCAATTATTTTATGGGAACCTTTCCTTCTATGATGTGGTAGGAGTATAAAATATAATAGTCTTGGGAAACTGAACACGATAGCCCTTCACTAGCAAAGATATAAATAATCAAAAGAAGAACTTTTTATATGAGAGAATTTGATAAACTACATGTGCTCTTCAAGCCTCTCTGGATACAGAGAGTATAGTGGGGAACAGTGGGGTCACATCTGAACAGTGAGGAGAAATCATTATATTTGGGAGAATAGATGCTACTGCTTTATTTTGTAATCCTAATGCCCACAGTCAGAGTAACCCAATATTTTTGCCCTGAGCTATAAAAGGTATGCTTTCTCAAACATCTTGTAGGAAAACTAATTTATTGTCAATAGCTCAAATACTATTATAAATGGTGAGCAATACATTGTAGAGCAGACACTCAGTTCTTTAGCAGACAACCAAAAGTGCAATGTCAAGTGTATAGTTGTCTTGGGAAATGCCTTAATACACCATCGTCATGGGCTGGGATGTAGCTCAGTGGCAGAGCGCCTGCCTAGCAAGCGTAAGGTCATGAGTTTCATTGCCAGTACCAAACAAACAAACCCATTGGCATGGCTGCTGTATCAAGGCTAAGGTACCATTATTGTTGAGTTAGATCTTGAAGAAATGACAAAAAAAGGGACCAGGGAGATGGCTCAGTGGAACAAGAGCTTCCCTGTCAAGCACAAGGGCCTGAGTTCAATCCTCGGTTCTGAAAAAAAAAAAAAAGACAAAAAAATTGATTATATGAATGTATCATCTTTCAGGAAGGGCAGAACACAATGTAGAAGACATGGCCAATTGGGCTAAGTATCAGATACTAAGGAAACAGCAGAAAATAGTTTGTTACATCAAATTAAAGACAATGAGATCCCAAGACAATTACTTCTTAAAGTAACCTGATGGGCATCTCAACAGGTTGTAATTTATAGGGTATATTCACTTTGGTGTTCTCAGAACTTTTAGCTATACAAATCAAAGAATGATTGGTTACACTGCAGAACTGTAAGTATAACATGAAATTCATGAAATAGTAGGGAGATGCCAAATTCAAATACACTAAGGAATGTTAGTAAGTATCTTGTGCATACTATTAAAATTAATAGGACACACACATTGGTCTATAGACATTTATTGTAGAGTCATGAGGGAATGTGGGGCAGACAGGTGTCAACAAACCTGACAGAGTAAAGAATTGGGTGCAATGGAAACAGAATAGCAGACGTTATTATTTCTTTCCTGAGACAGGCCCTAAAGGAATTCTCTGTCCAAGGTATGCATACCCCTGGTCACATAATGAAGGGAATGGAATAGGGAAGGGAAAAGTGGATCTGAGGTCAAAAGCCTAGGATAGCTGTTCAAGTCAATCACCCTAATACTTATGTATGCAGATAGGGACTATGTTATAATTGGTCCTGCACCTTGGGTGGGTTTCTTTGTGAGCTATTTAAGAATGCTGGCGTGCATTCTCTAGGGTAAGGGACACCACATTTTTCAATGTGTTGTTTCTTTCTTATCTCATCAGAAGTATCTCTGCTTTCAGCATTCCAGAAAGCTCTAGACATCCATGTTTTTAGATCCCAAGAAACTCATAATTTTTTAGTCTCTTAAACAGAAGGCATCCAAGTTTAGTCTGGTTTTACCTGAGCTCAGTTGGTTGATTTCCCTAGGTGGCCATGCTCAGGTTTATGTCCTACGAGAATACACTACTTAGACAGTTTCTGATGATCAGAATATAACTTCTTAGAGCCTCTACATTGCCTGAGCCTCAGTAAACCTCTCGGATAGATAATGAGGACATGGGGGACGGCAAACCTCCTCTTGTTGAACCTTTCCTAATAAATGATCCTGCTAAATCCAGATTGCCCACATTTTTGCTACTGCTAGTAACATGCAAATAATCAGTTGACTACTTCTACCTCTAATTTTACATGTAAAGGACAGGAAAAATAAAGATATCCCCTATGCACTTCATAAGATAGTAATGAAAAATTCATTGGGGCAGTACTTTGCAAATTGAAATATCCTATAACCCTGTGAGGGTTATTTTTACCACAAAAGTATGAACAGCCTTCTGAGCACAGACTCTGCTTTTGGCACCTAATCCTTCTGTTTTTTCACTCACTGCTGCTTGGTTTGATCCACAGATAAGCAGAAAAGGATTTGATGTATATATGCAATAGCGTGGGAAATAACAAAAGACAAAGTAAAGATCCAAGAAATGGCAGTAAACAGCAGGGCATTAAAATATGGATGTATCATCCGCATGTGCATTAAGAGGCCAGTACAGCCCACTCTTCCTAGCATATGAAGTCAGAGGGAGAAATGTCAGTTACATGCTTGACACTGACAATAGGAAAGAATGTCGGTCTTTTAGAGAAAAACATGGCTTCATGAAGGGAATGTATTGTGAGGAGGTCAATGATTTCCTGTACCAAGTTCTACAATAAATGCAACATTAATTTTCTTAGCATAATACCTTCAGTTCAAGGGCATCTATTCCATAAAGAACCTAGCAGTCAAGATATGATCAGAGTTAATACAGAAATAAAATAATAGAGTAAGGAAAGTTTATATTTCTTAGGCTAAATGATGAGTCCCTCAAAGACAGAAACAAACTAAGCAATGACCAAAGAGTTCTCAGATTGGCAAATCCCACTTCCGTTCTAGGGGGTTGAGTGGAAGGGGATTGTTGGGAATAAAACTCAAAGCCTCTGACATTTACTACTAAGCTACATTTCTAGCCCAAATCCTACTTCCCTTGTGCTCTAGTAACTTATTTATTCTAATGTATTTAGTACAGGGTATACATGTTCTCACTACATAGATTGGACTCATAGTGATCCTCCCATTTGCAGCCTCCCAAACACTAGGATTACAGGCATGCACCACCACACCCAGTGTCAGTTACAATATCAATGTGCTGCAGGGGTCAGGCCAGCAGGGCACATGGGTAATTAATTTAAAGATATCAATATGCAATGTATTAATAATTATTATCCTCCTATCATACTGCTTTGAACATTTGTGTTTTGTTTTTGGTTTCTTCTTTCTTAAAATAAAAATTAAAATGAAGAAGGATTCTAGAAGGTTCTCAGCTCACATTTAATCCGCAAGTATGAAATTTAGGAATTAATTTAGACATCTTCTATGCCACCCCCATTTTACTGAAAATAAAACTGAGGCTACCAGATGGTAGACATCTTTTCTGAGAGGTAAAAGCCTATCTGTCAGGTCCACATGCTTGACCCTCCCTGGGGACAATGAGCTGCCTCTCTGTCACTCCAGCTCAGAGTGCTCTGGGTACTCAGTGTCCACACCCTGTCGAGCAGGACACAGAAATCAACTGTCAGTCCCTGAAGCCAGCAAGCATGGATCCCCCTTCAGAGGACAGCGAGATCTTTGATGCAAGTTCATTTCAGTCTTCAGAGCACTTCATCTAGAGCTGGACACTCATTGGGTGCTTAGTAGCATCTGTGCAGTAGTGTGAGTAAAAGTAAATGGAGCACTTTAAATTGGAAGTTGTGGGCTCAGCCCGAATGCCAGATCCTTGTCCTGTGACTTACTTCTTGACAGGGAGCACCACTACTGGAGAAAATAACATCTTTTCCTATAAAAGAGATGCTGTGAGCATCAGGGCCACAGAGTATATTTCAATAACAGTTCAGCCACTATGAGGAAAACATTAGCACTTTGCTTTTACCTCACTTTCTTATGAGTCAAAGGTGCTCCACAAATATGGAATTAGGAGACTGCTAAGTGTGTCATAGATTGTTTTTTCTTGAACAACGAAGGCTAATTTAGCAGGAAAAGTAGCTTTATGTTATGACAAAATTTAAATATATACAAGAAAATCTAAAAATATGAGGAGCATTTCATCTTACATAGAACTAATAACAATAAAGTCTTAATATATTTCCATCAAAAAGAAAAATCGAGAACGATGTCTACAAGATGAAATGAGTGGGGCATGGTGCTGCACACCTATAAATCCCAGCACATGAGAGGCTGGGGCTGCAGGATTGCTGTGAGTTTGAGGACAGCCTGGGCTGCACAGTGAGTTCAAAGCCAGGCTGAACTACACAGTGAGACCCCCATCAGCAAAACAAAACAGACGAAATGGTGATGGTCCAAAAACCTATGATGATGACAACAATGATGGGGAGGATGATGGTGATGCTGGTGAAGGTGACGGCACGAGGCACCCTTACTACATGGCAGGTGTTCAGTGTTTCCCATGCATTTCACTATATGGTAGAGACTATTGCCACCTACGTGGATAGATGAGGCAGCTCTGCTACAGAATGGTTAAGCTCCAATGAGTATCTGATCCAAGATTCCAGCTCATGGAGTTTGACTGAAACATGGAACCTTTCATGACAATATTCCCTAACTTCTATTGTGTATATTTTTCATATGCTCTTTTACCTGGTCTAAGTGATTCTACCTGCATTAATGGGTGCTGTCTTCCTAATAATATTGTTTTCTTCCCCCATCTTACACAGCAGGAAGCAAAGACACTAAGTATGAACAGGTCACGTGAGCCATTTGTAAAGGACTTACACTGGGCTAACTGGCTTCTGCGTCCATCCTACGTCCATTTGCTGCAGCTCTTGTCCATCCCTCTCACACTAAGCCTACTTCAGTTGCTTATCACTGTGCATAGCAAATACTCCCAATCCTCACCACCTACCCACCAAGCCTCTCATGATCTACCCAGGCCTTCGGGCTCACCTCCTTACACTCACTTTCTCACTAGCTCCGCGGTCAGCTCCAACCACCACAAACTCCATGAACCTTCCAGGAACACTCTTTTTTTTCCCCTCCACCTTTTATGCACAGTGGTTTTCCTGTGTGGAATGAACTTCTCTAGGACTGCCTTCACTTTTTGTGGCTACTGCTCATTCTTCTAGAGCTCAGCTCAATGGTGGCTTTCTCTAGGAAGCCGGTCTGTGTCCTCTATCTGTGTACAGAAGCCATTCTGCATCTGCCTCTATTGCTTGTGGGTGGGCATGAATCCCACAAGTGACCACCTTTCCTCACACGTGGCTCATGCCCTGGACCTACAAAGCGACACTGAAAATCTTTTATGGCTCCTTGCATCCATGGAGTTTTCAGTTGTGCATTCATAATAGAGTTGAAGCTGATGCTTTAACTTGTTGGGGAATATGTGACATGTACTAGAAATCAAAAAGAACCATAAATTACCTGGCTGATGAGAATCCTCCATCAATCCCTAGAGGCTTCTTTACCAAACCCACAGCTGTAGCATTCTCAAAAAAGATATAGCACTTATCGTTAATTTTTTTAACGAACTTTATTAACGAGAATAGCTACCGAAAGAAGCACCTGGAAATTCTCCTATTCATATACAGTGGGGGGGGGGCACTGAAGTGAGTTAATAAGATGTCTGAAAAGTTAAGCAGTTGCACTTTATGCGAAAAAATGGAAATGTTCCTCGGGCTTATCAGACTTCTGGCACAATTTGAATCCCTTTTCTTTTACCTTTGAAATGCTCCTATGCCTAACTCTAAGTGACTTCAGATAATATCCCCCACTGGTGATTTCTTTCAGTCTCCACACCCTTTGATTAACCCATAGCTTTTGAATCAGCATAAGAAAGACTTACACTTAAGTTTCGAGACTAGTCTAGATATTAGTTCCTTCTCTGAGGAGCAGCTGACAAAAAACTTTTCCCACTCAGTGGGTTGTTTCTTCACTCTGCCAACGGTTTCTTTTTCTGTCCAAAAGCCCTTTACAGTAATGAGATCCAAGTTGTTGGTCCTTTTTAATATTTTCCTTGCAGCCTGGGTTTTGTTCATAAAGTCTTCTCACCCACGCTTGCCTTCGAGGGCTCTACCTACTCTGTTCTCCAGAAGATTTAGTGTTTCTGTTTTCTTGGGTTTTTTGTTGTTGTTTGGCTGTTTTGTTTTGTTTTGTTTGAGACAGGGCCTCACTATGCAGTCTGGGCTGGCCTTGTGCTCACTTTCCTAGCCCCCAGGCCAGCCTTGAACTTGCAGCCATCCTCCTGTTTCAACTTGCTGAGCACCCGGATAACAAGAATATACCACCATGCCTGGTCAGTGTTTTCATTTTGATATGTAGAACTTTGATCCATTTTGATTTTAGTTTATTTCACAGTTAGAGACATGTGTCTAATTTCTGTCTTAGCCATGTGGAAATCTAGTTTTTCCAGCACCATTTATTTAATAGGTCCTTTCTTCCAGTGAGGATATTCGGCCTGTTTGTCAAAGACAAAGTGTCTGAGTGTGTTTAGAAGTATTTCTGCCTCTTCCAACCAGTCCCTTTAATCCTCAGTATATATTTTGATTGGAATTGCATTAAACCTGCATAACAATTTTGGAAGTACAGCCACTTTCACTATGTTGGTTCTTCCTCTTCAAAAACAAGGGATATCTTACTGCTTTCTGATAACCTTTTTGATCTTTGAAATTTCAGAGTACTGTAATGTTCAATGTAAAGATCTTCTATTTCATCTGTTAGATTGATTCCTAAGTATTTTTGATTCTATTATGAAAGGTGTTATTTCCTTTATGTCCCTAATTTCTGCTGTGTGAGCTTGTTGTTGATGTATAGGAGTGCTGTTGATTTTTGAGTGTTGAATTTGTATTCACCAACTAACTGAATTTAGTTATTAAATCTAGCAGTTCTTTTTTAGTGTTTTATTTATATTCTGCATAGAATATTATGTTCTCTTCAAATAATGATAATTTAATTTATTTTCCTATCTTTATCCCCCAAATGTCCCACAAATTTAAAGACCCAAAGGAAAAATGGATATCTGAACTGAATACATATTTCTCAAGTGAAGAAAGGAAAATGTCAAATATATATATATATATATATATATATATATATATATATGCTCAACCTCAACCTCACTGGTCACTTGAAAAATGCAAGGTAAAAGGACACTGACATTCCATCTGACCCCAGAAAAAATAGCTACTAAAACGAAATCAAACAATAACAAATAACAAATGCTGGTAAGGATGTGGGGATAAAGGAACCCTTCTCCACTGTTAGTGAGAGTACAGATTGGTGCAACCACTGTGGAAAATAGTGTGGAGATTCCTCAAAAAATAAAATAAAATAAGACTAGAGGTTCCATTTGATTCAGCTATTCCCCTTCTTGTTATCTTCCCAAGAAAACTAAAAACACCATATCTCAGTGCTGTATGCCACACTTTGTGTATAACAGCACAGCTTGCCATAGCTAAATCTCAGAAACAACCCAGACACCTATCAATTCTTGAATGCATAAAGAAGATGTGTTTCTTCTTCTATAATGAGTGCTAATCAGCCATCAAGAAGAATAAACTTTAGACAGTTACAGGTGAATGGATGGACCTTCAGCCTGTACTCTTAAGTGAAATACATAGAACACACATGTGTAAATATCACATTGTTTCTCTGATGTGAGAAATCAAAAGGGTAAATATAAACCAGAATGTATACTAGAGATTATGAGATAGGAATAAAATGCTCAATTGAGAAGAGGAACTAGGGGGGACGGGAAGATGGTTCAGTGGAATAAGTGCTTCCCTGGCAAGGGCAAGGACCTGAGTTCAATCCCCATTTCTGGAAGAGAGAGAGAGAGGGAGAGAGAGAGAGAGAGAGAGAGAGAGAGAGAGAGAGAGAGAGAGA
>NDGN011543473.1:15196-25519 GCA_002564285.1 Tympanoctomys barrerae
GAGAGAGAGAGAGAGAGAGAGAGAGAGAGAGAGAGAGAGAGAGAGAGAGAGAGAAGATGAGGAACTAGGAAGGGGAGAAAGGCAAAGGACCGATAGAAAAAGAAAACAAAATAGAAAATAAGGAGAAATGGAAACAAAGCTTTTGCAAGTGAAGATGGGAAGCTGCATTGAAGGGAGAAAAAGGAAGTGGGAGAAAAAAAAGGGGAGGTGAGATAAGTCGCCTACAGGCACAAAGCTCCTACAGTGAAAGTGATCGTTATGTGTATTTAAAATGAACCAGTGCACTTAGTTAAAATAAAAGTGTTAAAAATCGAGAAAATCAGGGCTGGGAGATAACTCTGTGGCCTAAGCACCTGCCTGGCAAGTACAAAGGCCCATGCTCAATCCCTGGTACTGCATGCTGTGCTGGCCACAGGTCCACAGGCACACGGTGCCGGCCCTGAAATCAGGCATTCTGGTGCTTGCCTGTAGTCCCAGTGCAGTGGAGGGTGAGGGAGGAGGATCATTACAAGTCTGAGTTGTATAGCGAGACCCTGTACCAAATAAATACTAGATAAATAAATAGAAAAGGAAAGGGGGGTGAGAACAGAGGAAATAGGCAGTTGTTGATATGCTCAGTCTCCTCGTATGTTTTCTTACCAACAGCACAAAGGTGGGCGGCCCCTGGCACACTTAAAAGATACTTGAACTAGATAATTACATCTTAATTAATTTTTTATTAGATTAAATATTGGCACAATGCATTACTTGTTTCAGAGGTGTGAAATAATACAAACAAGTCATTATTTAATCTATAAAATACAGCAAGACTTCTACTGGAGATTTTGCAATAGTTTCTGGGAGCGCTTTCCTCTGAAATCTGTGGCAGTCTAAGTCCTACTTGCCTTCAGTTCTGGATCCCGCCTCTTAACTTCTGTAAAGCATTCCCTTCAGGGTATCAAACCAACAGAGGAACTCTGTGTCACCGGTTCGGGGCATGGCAGGTGTCTAGGATCACCAGCCCCCGCAATAGTGTCCTCTCAACAGAACCTGATCAGCTTTGTCTCCTCCTGTTTCTTAAAGGTGTCCACAATTTCTCTTCACAGGCCAGTGGATCCACATAAGAGCCATGCCTCTTAGAAGCACATCAAGGCCACCTGTTTAAAAAGCTGACCTTCATGTAGATTGGGCTGTAGGCCACGCACTGACCTAAGTTCTTTTGTGTATAATCTCATCAAATCTGCATGACAGTCCCTGAGCCAGTTATGATTCTGGTCTACTTTACTGGTAGAAAATAATGGAGGCCTAGATGTAGTATCTACCCAAATTTTTACAGGTTCTGGGTGAAAGGGCCTACACTTGGAAGAATCTGTCCTCACCCTCCTTTGCTTCATTCCTGTTGTAGGAAAAATTCTAAGATAATCTCTCCCTCCAATTCCCATACTGTGGCACACATGCCCTATATACTCCTCACCCCTGAGTGATAGAAGATTGGTTTGGTTTTGTTTTTAATGTTATGGGATAGTCCTTCCTCTGTTTAGGTTACTTATCAAGTGACATTGTTTAGTCAAAAGAAAACTGATCCTTTTATGCCTAACCTAAATAATTCACCCCGTTTTAAAAAAGAAACAAAATAGCTGTATATTTATAGATATGCAGCTACTTTCACTTAATTCAATGAGAAGGAAGATTTTGACTACTAGTGTTTGGACAGGATATCCTGTCTGCATCTTGTAATATGGATAACCACTAAGAAGATAGCAATGTACAATGTATTAATTATTGAAACTATCCTATTAATCAGTTTTGAAACTGACTCATTGCTATTTGTTTCTCAATAAAATAAAATAAAAAATAAACAGGAAACAAGTATCAATGACAGGCTCCTGATGATATCAAGAAAGAAGAGACTACCATGCTATGCACAGAGCTCTGTGGCAATGAACAGGGAATAACTTCTATTAACCCAGTCTCTAGCCGGTGTTACCAAGGAAGTAGAGAAATCAGTTTTAGAGCCACAAGCTACTTGATTCTACCAGTAACCACTTGAGATTGGAAGTGGACCCTGAGCTCCTGAAATGAATGTTACCAAGATAACCCTCAGAAAGCCTAACTAAACTATGCTCAAAATTTGACCCAAAGGAAACTTGGTGATAATAAATTTGTATTATTTTAAGGCACTACATTTATGGCAAGTTGAGCATCTATAATTAATATGAGCAACTATAATAGTGAGAGTATAAACATCAATATAAAATTAGTAACAGTCATTACCTGCTTTTTCCTCCAGTTCAACCCCCTGCTGGCCCTTGTTTCAGTGCTTTCTTTTCACCTCAGACTCTTCTTTCTCTTTCCCTAGCAGATAATTTCCGGGCTGGACATCATGGTTCAACTAAGGCTCTACATGGTGATTCCTCTAGAGTCCCTTCGCCTCTCCCCAAGTTCTGATCCAAGCCATTTGATAGGGTAAAAACCTTCTAAAATAATAGTATAAAGAGTCACAAAATTCCAAATAAGTACTCTACAAGCCACCAGATGATTTTTCTTATTTTTGAAGAGATATTGGTCAAAACACTGCACTATCATTGACATACTATTGCCCATTTCTTGCAGATTAGCTCAAAGTACCATAGGAAACAGAAGGATTTTGTTCAAAGCAAAGGTTATAGTTCTCATCAATGTTTTGGTAACTATTGTGGTCATAAAGATAGTCTTAGCACTCCACGGAATGGTCATAAAGGAAGATCTTTAGGTTTTGTAGACGTGAGGCCATTTCTGTCTGAAGGAAGCAGACTCAGGAAGATAACCTCTGGAAGACATTCCAGCTATAAAAGCTTACGATTAAAGATTTTTAATCCTACCATCCTATAATTAGTAGTAACTCCTCATGTGCTAGAAGTCTGTGATGCTAAAGAACACAAGGAGAAGGGTCTCCCCTACCCAAGCCCAATAAAGTCACATCCTGTCGTCTGGTTAGGTGGGTCCCAGAAGGACTGGTTGCTGTTCCTCCAAGGAAAGCAGAGACACAGCCTGCACCTGGCCTGGGACATCCTGATGCTCTCTCACTACCAGAGACAGTGGGGTCAGGCAATACAGTAGAAAAACTAAGACAAACTTTGCAAGAGGAGGGAAGGAAAAAGGAAACAACTGTAGGTCAGGAGTTTCACTTGGGGGGAAAATGACAGCAAAGATAACATCTTTATATAATCTGTCTTTGAGTTTAGACTACTTTGGAAAGCTCTCTTCCCAGGGTGTATAAAAAGAGGACAGGTTGTGTGGGCGGGGGCCAATGTAGCACAGTACAGAGGACGCTGGGAGGGCGAAGAACTATGCGTCCACAAATAAGTATGCCATAGCTTAGCTTTATCTCTGATACCCAAAGCCTTTTAGAATTGGGTTAAATCCCATTATTTTACAATGAGAAATAAGTTTTAAAGTTCATATGCTCAGCTGGGCATGGTGGAGCAGGCCTATAATTCCAGCACTCTGAGAGGAAGAGGGCCATGAATTTCAAACCAGGCTGGAGAACTTAAGTGAGATCCTGTCTCAAAACAAAAAGAGCCAGTATGTAGCCCGATTTTAAGACCCTGGGTTTAATCCTTAATATGTCAATCAATCAATCATAAAATAAACATAAAGAAGAGACATCAAAAGTTGAGGTTTATATGATGTAACATATAAAACCTCCAGATAACAAATTTTATAGAAAGCAAATGTGTGTTTAATGTATGGCTAATTTGAATGTTTATTTGGAGATAGTATGTTTTCTCTAGGGCAAATATTTCTGTTCACTAGTAAATAGCAGGGTTAGGATTAAATCCTAGATTCATAACTCCAGATTCCTGTTTTCTTTTATGCAACTACTCTAAAGAACCCAGAAAATAATGACTTGTGACAAACTAGGAAATTTTCACAGGATCCGACCTTCTGCAAAGTTCTCTAGCCTTGAGTTCTACACTTGTATAAAGCAGATGCAACTGGAGTCTCATCAAACCCTGAGACTCTTTTACAATCCTGACATTGTAACTACAAAATTTCTACATATGTATTTGGGACCTGCAGCACTCAGAGCATGATCTGCTCTAACTGATGTTTCAGAGTTTCTTTGGGGATACAGCTGAGCTTCAATAAACATCACAACTTTGCTTAGACATTTTCTGTTCCCTTGTGCCTCCCTCCCCTCTTCCCTTAGAAGTCTGTCCTGGAAGTACCTTCCTCACAAGTCCCTTATTCACAAAACTCTGACTTCAGGTTACTTTGTGGTGACACCACTAGACATCTTTGTCTTCATGAGAACATATTAAATGAATGATGTCGCAGTCCCTCACATTCATTTTACCTTATTTAATGAATTTCTCCTCTACCGACTCTTTAGAGACTTGCCAGCCCTAGTTCATATTGTTTATGTTCTTGGAATGGAAGAGAGCTGCAGCAGCTTTCTAACAATGTCTTTCAATGTGTCATACTTAATTCTATAGCAAATGTCTAGGGGATTGGGTAATAATACATTGTCAGATTTTCTCATTTCAGTTATCTGGTCAAAAGAATATGCCTCTATCTTTCAGGAGAGAAGAGTTACAATGACATATTTTGATTGTGCAGAACCAAGTTATTCTCTTTCTGAGATAGTGAAAGCATTCTGATTATCCCAAATAATTGGATGGATAGTGGCCTGAGCAATCAAGTGTATAAGGGATATACTAATCAAGATGTAATTGATTCTCCCATTGACATTACTCCAAATAAAGCAGAAATTGCAATCTTTGGACATATTCAGTTTTCCATTAAATAGAAGATTAAACTGAAATAGAAGGATACTATAATCTACAAGAGTCTCTGTCTGGTTTAAGAGATTCATTACATTTGAATTCATCTTAGAGAGAAAGAAGCAAAATGAATCAGGCTGTATAGACATTCACTCCACCCTTACCTGCAAATAAATAAATAAGGGAGCAAGCAATCTAACCTTGTTATAAAAGGAGCCTCCTGAAGCAAAGAGAATAAGCTTTAAATTTTAGTGGAAAATAGTTTATGAAGACAAATGAAGTAAGCAAACATCTATATTGCAAGACAAATTCCTTGAATGTTGTAAGGCTCTTATATTGCTTGATTTGAGACTATAGCCTACACACCTGGGCTGAGAAGCACTGAATTTGGAATACTTTGTGTATTCTGTAGGGAAAGGCAGGTGTGGGAGTTGGGTGGGAAGGAGTAGAGGAGGGGGCAATAGAAGGGCGAAAAGTGTTGCAGAAGCTATTTTGAAAGTTTAGATGTATTCAGCTGCACATTATTCTCTAATCTCTGAATGACAGTTTTTAAAGTTCTCTCTTTCTTTTCTCCATTGAGGTATTATGTAAAGAGATATATGTTGGGGTTTAGGACCATCCATAAAGGCTCAGGGAATGACAGCATGACAGATACTCAGTGAGTGGTATACTGATAAATATATGGCTGGAGGGTTGAACATATGGAGAAGAAATCGGATGGACAGGCAGGTAGTTGGATAGATAAATGAATGGATGGATGGATACAGGGTGAGTCGAAGAAAAGATAAATGGTTAAGTGTACAGGTAGATGAGTGAATACCTGGATGGTAAATTTTGGCAGAAATATTAAATGAGGTTGTTATGAGGAGGGTTTTTTTTAAAAAGGTGAAGAAATTAAGCTTTTCTCCTTGCTCCTCTTTGTGGGCTTGATTCCCAGGCACTCTTTGTCTTTTAAATCTAAGCATTCTTTCTGATAAATGCATTTTAAGATACATATTGATGAACTCATTCCTGTGAAAACATGAAGTTTGACAGAATTTAACTGAATCACATAATTCTTTTTTACCTTGTGTATTCTGCAAGCACTATTTCAAAGAAAAAAATTGCAGAACCTTGAGTATACATTGACTAACTTCATTGCAGCATGAACCACTCACATAAAATAATGTGCTAACTGTGTCCTCTTAAAATTGTAAAATATGGTGACTTACTTTAGAAATTTCTTAAAAAGCTAATTATCCCTTTCTCAAGCTCATTTTCATTTTAATAGGGGTCAGAGGAACCATTATATAAATGGGATATTGCCTATCAGTAATGGGACAGTATAGGAGAATAACCCTTCTTAGGACTCTTGAGAAACTACCAAAAGTCTTGTTTCTACCTAAAAAAAGAGTAATTGAAAATCACATTCCTAATTTCTGGTAGGACACCTTTATTTTAAGTGCATTTGGCTTACCTGTGAATGCAAACTGTCTGAAAGAATGAGAAAGTGTTATTTGAATTTGCAAATATTATAATATATAATATAACACTTTCTGATTCTTTAAGGCCAGTTTGCATTCACATTAATTATTGCAACTGTCTTACTAACCTGTTTTGAGACTATCTCAATGCTATTTCTTTCTCAAAAACTTAATATTAAAAATAAATTAAAAATAAGGTATTTCCACAGACATTCAACAATGTCTAGAATGCATTATGTATATAATTACACATATCATTATATATATATATATATCAAAAGTATACCAATAAAATTAATTTTAAAAAATAAATTAAAAAATCCAAAACCACAAAACAATGAAATAAAAATATATACCTCACAGAGATGTAAAAATACATCTATAAATAAAAAGCCAATTTACAAAAATCTACTATTTAGCAAGAAAAGTGTCATATACTCAAATCCAGCACTGGTAGCATATTAGAGAAGATGTAAAAAAAATTAATTCAAGCACATTAAGAACTCAGTGCAAATGCTGTCCCATTCAAGAGAGAAATGAGGCATGGATTGTTGAAATTTTGACAAGGATACCAGGATGTCATCAGTAATGTCCATTTATCTAAGCAAGACCTAAGAAGTAATATGCAATTTCTACTCGATGGTCTTCTCTTCTCCCTCTAAACTTACAGTCTTCTTCATCTATTCCCACAAAATAAGTTACATATTGAAAGTAGTCTTGGGATTGGGGAGATAGCTCAGAGGCATAAGCACCTATCTCGCAAGCACATGGTCCTGAGTTCAATCTCTGAGCCTGCATGATGCGCCAGCCCAGGAACCAGTCACTGCAGTGCAGGGGCATAATCCCAGCACTTGGGAGGTTGAGACAGGCGGATCACTACAAGTTCAAGATCAGCCTGGGAGCTAGAAAAGTAAGCACAAGGCCATCCTGAACTGCATAGCAAGACTTTGTCACAGACAGGCAGACAGACAGACAGACAGACAGACAGACAGACAGACAGAAAGACAGACAGAAAACCTCTTTGAAATTTACATTCGGGAGGAAGGTGGGGCAAAAGGATGGTACAGAGTCAACATCTTTGGTGTGAAAAAGTGTGAACTTGCAATTTGCCTTGGTAAAATCACTGTAAGGACATATAGCAAGACTATAGAATAATATTTACTTAGTCAACCACAAATTATTACCCTAAGTAATTGTTCTGCTGAACCAGTGAATGCTCAGCGTGTGTGATGACCTATGACATCACATGTACCATGACCATGTCAAAACTGTTCCAGGGCTGCTGCTGTTTTGGGAATTACTTGAACAAAGACAACTTGTCTGTGGTTGGGTGTGGCGTTTTTCTTTCTTATTGATTTACTGAGACATTTGATACTCTTTTCCTGGAAATCACAATGTATTTGATTCTTACTGCTGTACAAAGAATCATCATGAACAACATACATTTGTGTGCCCTGGTTTCTAGGAGTTTGACAGTTCATGTAGAGCTCGCAGTTTGGCCAGGTGTCATAGTTTGAGTATTTGGTGTCATCAAGGGACCGATCTTAGCTAAGGCCTCTTCCAGCCTCACTGCTATTGGCAGAATTGAGCTCCTTTCAGTTACAAAGCTGAGGCTGCCACTCTCTTGAGGACTCAGTCAGGCACTGTTCTCAGAATTTTTGGGGACCCCCCTCTTCACCCTCTCCCACACAGGGCAGTTTGCTTAACTAAGGCCAGAGGGAGAGGTTCTCTCTGTCTATTATGTTAGAGTTTAACAGGATGAAGTATATTCAAAGCAGTAACTACCCTGTCCCAAGGATTATCCCTGCTCACATGCTGTAGGAAGAGCTCAGATATGAGGACACAGACAATTTTAGGGCCTGTTCCAAAAGTCTGCCTGTCCCCATAAGTTTCAGCCTATTAAAGTAAACACAGGAGTACTGATCTGCTCCATGGGGCAGCCTGTGTGATCTTTTCCCACTAACACAACCAATGAGCATGGTGAGCCTTAAAAAAAATAAATAAATAGAAATAGAGCTGTCTCTGGGCCAATTTGACCATAGGAAAGATTTTCTGAGAATCCTGCAGCAAAGTAAGAACAAACTTCTTATCTTTCTAGACTAGTTATAAGTAGATATTTCTCCCTTAAAGTAGTCACTCAAAAATATGGTCATTGGTATTTTGAGACATCAACGGCAAAAGGAAATGTTCAGGGTCTTTCATTCCCCTATACTTCACACAGCTAAGCTGTTTAGTACTTGCTGAATCAGAAAGCCCGTTGGTCAGGCCCCAATCCTGCAGTGTGCACACATGCACAGATGCACACCTGCAGGGTTCCAGCTGTGTAACCATAGATTTCCATGGACTGTTCCCTACACACAGTTTAGTCATGAGCTTTTCCCTCCACTCTTCAGGCCTCTAACTCCATTCCACAAATGGCTAAAAAGGAGAAAGTGAGTTCACATCCCTGGGTCTGGCATAGCACTAGAGGATGGTACTTGAGATTGTGGATCAAGACTCGGTTCATGGGCTGGAATGGAGTTCACTGGCACCAGAGGGGATTGGCCCTGGGTTTAATCCCCAGCACTGAAGAAAGACAATGAGAAGAAGAAATAGAAGGGTGCAAGGGGTTCAGAGAGATCATCATTGCCTAGAGATTACAAAAAAAATAAGCAAAGGACCTTAATAAGGATTTTCCTTACTTGCTTGGGCATTATTGTACAACAGCAGACATGCAAAATATGTTATTTCTGGGAAATAATTGTTGCCAGAAATTAAAATCAGCTGCTTTACATATTCATGTTTAAAAGGAAATATCACATGATCAAACTAATTTGTAGGTGGCATATTACATTTCACTTCTCTCTTATGCTGAGTAAATACATTGCATCATATTTATGATAAATTCTTCGGCTTTGCTTATCCTTATATCTTATCATGTATTACTGATTCAAAATCTATGGTGCCCTGGACTCTGGTAGTGGAAGTTCAAGTTCTAGCTAAGTGAATTCCCAGCAAGTATTTTCACTTTCTCATATTGATACACATACAGAACTGCCTGTGCAAGTAGTAAGAGAAGGGAGGTAGTGGCCCTGCTGCTTGGCAGTGTGGTCTTGTCATAGTAAAATAAGGACAGCTAAGAAAACTGACTGTAAAATCCATTCAACATTAATGCATCAGAGTTGAACACATGCTCAGATATCTGTGTCTTCAGCAAAGCTCTTCAGCCTCCACTCTGTAGCTCCTTCCTCACCTTCCAATGCTCTAAGGTGTTGGTTCAGGCTTTTCTGAGTCACAGATTGCTGTACATGGCATGCTGTTGGTGATGAGCTGATGAGTCATAAACTTGGGGGATTAATACACCATTAAAATTAGCAGCAGTTCAAAAATAAAAGTGAAAAGCATTATTTTTTCAAGTCTTTAAATGTCTAGGATATAAAGAGAATTTCTAAAGCAGTCAGATTTCCTTTTATAAATGCAATGATTATAAATTCAATTGTTTGAGCAAATACAACAATTAAAAGCTCTCTAGCGGCAATACAAGTCATGAAGAGCTAATGTAAGAGGCATAATCACACAAGGAGAATAAAATAACAGTTACTAAATATTGGGTATTTACCATTTTCCAAATGGTCTGCTGCCATTGTTTCTCATCCTTATCCTGTGCAGAAAGATAGTTTTATCCAAAAATTTTAAAAAATAGAGTACAATAGAAATACAAAACTTCCTCAACTCACACAACCACCTAGCTAGTGACTGAGCTGATATTCTAACTCTGAGGTGGTTGCAACTCATGGTCCTTGTATTACATATATTGTATTTAGAAGACTTAAAATTTCAGGTTTTAAAAAATTGGTGAAGAAAAACATTTAAAAATCAAAATATATTTTAAAAATAGGTATAAAGAATTATATATTTCTTACATTTACATATAAGTCCAGAAATCTAACCATATACAACCTTGAAGCAGGATTGTCCCTCAACATTCTTTTTCCTGTCTCCTGCCTTCATTCACCAGCTCCTACTTTTTGAACAATCATCTACCCGAGAGACAGCACAGCAGCAACTGGCTTGGGACTTAAAGTTCAACATATCAATACTTCATGAAAAATACCTGTTCCATGTTATGCCTAAGA
>NDGN011543474.1:0-27374 GCA_002564285.1 Tympanoctomys barrerae
CTTGTTATATAGGTCTTGCTTTATCTTGGTCTTAATCATCCAGCAGAAAAGTATAAAAACAAAACATAAAAAGTAAAGCCACATTAATATGCTGAGCTGTAAAAGGTTCAAGTAAACAAATTCTGACATTGCCAGTCTTACGGAAAACCTACTACTATTATGGACTACTGGAGGATATTGGAAGATTTTGCTGAATTCATGCATCTACAATTTTTAAATGACAATGGAATACCCTTCTCCGACAAAACTAAAGCAAAAATGGGGATAGAACTGAACAACCATTTTGCATCTGTACATTCAAAATAGTTATGATATATATACAGGTACATTCTCTTAATTCCATGAAGAGAAAGATTTGTTCTAATAGTGTTTGTGGACAGAATATCATGTTTGCATCTTGTACAATGAATAACCACGAAGACAAAAATATGCAATGTATTAATATTGAAACTATCATACTAATCAGTTTTGAAACTGTCTCATTGCTATCTGTTTGTCAATAAAGTTATTTAAAAGATTAAAGGAGAATGATAAAAAATAAACTTGGAAAAATGATACACATAAAAAATTCTTTCTTTTTTTGCAAGCTTGATTTTTTTAATATGCTACATTGGTTTCACTTTACTTTGCCTCTCTAAGCAGTGCAACAGGCTGATGATTCTTTATTAACTCTGATGTAGGGCCAGGAGGATGGCTCAGTAGAATAAGCACTTGCCTGGTAAGCACAAGGGCCTGAGTTCAATCTCTGGTTTAGCAAAAAATAAATAAATAAATAAATAAATAAATAAATAAATAAATAAATAAATTAAATAAATAAAAATAAAAAGCCTCTGATGTATTCATTTACTCAGCTTCCCTAGTGAAATGGCTTATAATCCCTGAGTTGTTTTAGATGTTCAGAGAATCTAGCTCAATTTGTATCTTCATGTAAAACACATCACTGTTAAAAAGTATTTGTGTTGTTTTGAGAGATATTAATGTCAATTTGAAGGATATGACTTTGTAGATTATTTTATAACAAATACAGGACAGTTTAGTGATTTGAACTGTACGATGAATTGAGGCAAAGGTAGGCTGAAGTGTTAGCCAATATTATCAAATTATAAATGTTTTCTATGTTTAATACAAAAATACAAAACCAAGTGTAAATTGAATGTTCACACTTAAATATAAGATCAAAGATATAATCTAACAACCTTCTAAACCTAAGGTAGTAGCATTTATGAATTACATGCAACATAAAATTTAGATGGATAATTAAGCTATGGGATAAGGTTTGCTTAAAAGCTTCTATGAGGCACACTGTCAATACTACTAGCAAGCTTTCCAATAAGTGAGGTGTTTAACATCTGTGGATTTCTCTTTTACCATCAGGGAGCACATCAAATAGACTTAAAAAAAGCATAGATTTTATTTCAAAGTTTTGATCTGTTGAAGGAGGATATATTGGATTCTATCACTTTTTCTGGACCTTTAATTAAGTCATAAATATGATATATTATTTGAAAAACTTAATTTAAATTTGATTCATAAACTAGATTTGATTGGTTAAGCAATTAAAATTACTGAGAATTGGGTAGACACTTATGGTTTGGTTTATTTATAATTACAAAGCTTGCATTACAGAGTGCGTGTATATGCAATTTATAGTTAGTTATATAGTTATCATATAAATATATAATTTATAACTAATTATATAGTTGTATGATATTAAAAAGTTCATTGAGTAATTTAGTACAGAAAATATAAAAAATCCTAGTACTCAAAGAATTATGCCCTGTTGTTTAGGCAGATGATAGACTCCTAGCAAAGAATAAGTCAGGGTTGTGCAGAGAGGAAAAACTCGAGAGGGATGAATGGATACATGATAGGTAGATAGATAGATAGATAGATAGATAGATAGATATTATTAGGAAAATTAGTTCAGGTAACTGGATAGTAGAAATGTGGTTCAACCCAAGTTTGAAGACTCTGAATCAGGGAAGGTCTGAGAATCAGAATTATTTAATTTACAAGTCCTAGATCCAGAAACTGCAGAACCTGGACTTCTAATATCCAAGGGAATGAAAAGATGGATTCTCTGCTGTAGAAGGAAGAATTTTGTCTTCGGTATATGTGTGAGCATGTTTCTTAAAGAGATTAGCATTTGAACCAGTGCTCTCCATAAAAAGTTATACTTGCACTATGATGAGCAGGCATCATTCAATCTTTTGAGGGACCAAATAGAAGAAAAACAGCAGATGAAGTGGGAACTTGCTCTCTCTATTTCGGCTGGAATATGCATCTTCTCCTGCCTAAGCATCAATGCTTCTGGTTCTCAGGCTTTTGGGCACAGACTGAATGTATATCATCAGCTTTTCTGGTTCTCCAGTTTGCAGACAGCATGTTATGGGACTTCTCAGTTTCAATAATCCCATGAACCAGTTTCTCAAGTATGTTTCTTTCTATACGTCTTTATGCATCTGTCTATCCATTCATCCATCTGTCTATCTTCCTATTTGTCCATCCATCCATGCTATTCATTTAGTTTATCTGGAGAACATTAACAAATACATTCCCCATGGACGGATAAGGTCTAAAGAAAAACAACACAGTAAAATTACAATAATAGTTGTTCTACTTTATGAGATTAATTTTGAGTATTAGATGGCAAGCCGTATCTACATATACCAGTAAGTCACCAAAGTTTCTTGAACAATTGTAACAAAAGATACTAATTTACTTTCTGTTTTCTTTTTTGATACAGGATCTAGCTACACAGTTCAATTACTGCTAGTAATCCTCCTGTCTTGGCCTTCCCAGCACTGGCATTAGAGGCGTGCACCACCACGCCTCATTTCGGGCCTGCAGGTTGTGCCTGAAATTTCAAGACTGGCACAGTATGCAGTACTGGGGATTGAATCTTGGTCCCTGAGCTTGTCAGGCAGGTGCTTATGCCACCAAGCTAGCTCTCCAACCCAAACTTTACTTTCTCCAGAATGCAGGAAGTATATTTTTGATGCTAAATAGGAAATCAAGTTCTGAGACGAATTATGTGGTCTAGACAAATTACTCACCTTGTCCTGCTTGTTTTTTTCCTCATGGGAATGTAAAATCGAGAATTTGTGATGATGAATTTAAATGATCATTTTGCCATGGTGCAATGTAATCGGAATGGTAGTACAAAATGATTAAGGTTATTATCATTTCTCTCTTATGTTTTTTCCTCAGCTCCTAAATCCCCATTCCCATACAATTTGTATCTCTCTTTACTTCAACTACAATATTCATTTATATGTATTAATATATTCTCATTTATTCCTATTTAACAGTAATATACATGCCCCATATTCTTTCTATTAGCAGCTTTATTGAAGTATAACAAATACTACAAAATTTACATTATGTGAGTATAATTCAGCAAGTTTAGTAACTTCAAAGTTGTATAACTTTCATCAAAATCCAGTTTTAAAACATTTTCAGTTCCCTTGTGCCTATTTATAGCTAATAGTTTTCCCCACTCAGTGATCTACCTTTAAACATATATATTACATCTTTCACAGATAATAGCATTTATCCTGCTTTGAAAGCTTTTATAAACACAGATATTTAGAAAAGAGGTTATTATTAAATAAAGATGCTGAAATTAACATTGTGACTACTTTTTAATAAATATGTCTGTATAGAATAAGCGCTTGGCAAGCTCAAGAGCCTGAGTTCAATCCCTGGTTCTGCCAAAACATGAATGAATAAAAAATAAATACATATTTCTGTAGCACTGCAGTTGTAAATATGTAAAGGCTGATTTGTCTGATATGTAATAGCTTAGTTCTCTATCTAGTATAGTATCCTACGATTCCAGTGAAAGCATAAGGGTAGTGGCCTGCATTATAATAATCCTGGCATGGGTGTTTAAGAGTGGTTCATTTCTATGAAAAATGGAAAGTAAGAATTTTATTAATTTGCCATTTCCTGGTTGTATGATATTGGATATTTCATGTCACTGAAGTTTTTACTTCTTTATCACATTTTTATAACACTAAAGGCAATATCTATGACAATTCTCATTAAAAATTTCTACACATAGGTTAGTTTTCCCCTTCATCATTAATAAATGCCAATTTCATTTAAAGTTGACTCAGGTTACAAAAGTTCTGAAAGCAAGTGGATGAATTAATAAGTATTTTTTCATCAATGTGTTTATATGCTATGTTTCATTTTTTACATGGTTGAAAGTAATTAAGATTCATCTGAATTATATATCTATGTCATTTGAATGCCTGAAGTAGTATATGTGGAGAATTTGTTGAAATTTTAATATGATTGCATTTTAAGTTCCAGAAATCTAATATTTAACTTTTCTTTATGAAATTTCCCACCTTTACACTTGAGAAAGAATCTTACATTTCTAGTGACACTTGGCAGGAAACATCCTACACAATGAGATAGCAGTTTCACTTCTGTCAAGGTTAAATTTCAATATATCTTGTCAAATAGGGAAGAAGCAAGCTATTAAAATTGTCTTTAAGTAGAAAGAAATGGAATGGGGAATGAAAGTCTTCCAGTAACACTTCTCAAACAGCTTTTGTGTCAGATTCTTCTGTTCTTTAATGGTACCTATTATTGATAAAAGTGTACTTGCATTCTATTGTAGAACATTCTTCATCTTGTGCCTTGCAGAGAAAAGACTTACTTTCTCAAGCTTACATTGTACAATTTGAAAGGGTTGAACATCATGGATTTTAAGTTTTTTTTTAACTTCATGTTATGGTGCTGTATTTAGTGGGACAGCAGTCTTAGCATTGTTTAGAATGAACATGTCTGTTCAAAATTGCCCTATTGACCATTGGCATACCTCATAGATCTAGAGAAATCATTTCCAAAATTCATTTGGAAAAATAAAAGACCCAGAATATCAGAAGCAATTCTGGGCAACAAAGGCAAGGCAGGGGCTTCACAATCCCAGACCTGATATTATGCTACAAAGTTACTGTGATAAAAATCAGCATGGTACTGTAAAAAAAAACATGCCTGAGGATCAATGGAACAGAATGGAAGATGCAGGAACAACTACAAATACACTCAACCACCTTATCTTTGATAAAGGAGCCAGACACGTTCACTGGAAGATAGTCCCTTTAATAAATAGTGTTCAAAAAACTGGCTTTCCACATACCAAAGACTAAAACTAGACTCATGTCTGTCACCATACACTAAACTAATGTCAAGACAAATAAAAAATATAAATATTAAAATAGAAACACAATTTGTAGGAAGTGAAAATGGGCAGAAATCTTAAAGACATAGGTGTAGACAGAGACTTCTTTAATAAAACTTGGATTGCAAGAGGAATAGTACAAAGAATGAACAAATGTGATCTAAACTTATTAAAAAGCTTTTGAACTGAAAAAAATCCTAAAATTCAAAGACTCTATTAAAAAATGGGCATCTGAGATGCATATACACTTCTCCAATGAAGAAATGCAAACAGCAATAAATATATGGAAAAAATGTTCAACATCATCGATCATTTGTGGGATACAAATTAGAACAACACTGAGATTCCATCTCTAGTAAGAATGGCTATCATAAAAAAATCAACCAATAACAAACGTAGCAGACAATGTAACAAATGTAGCACTGTTGGTGGGAGTATAGACTGATACAAACACTAGAAATGAGTGTGGAGTCTCCTCAGAAAACTAGGATTAGAGGTCTCATTAGACCCAGATATTCCCTTTCTGGGTATTTTCCCAGCAGAATTAAAAACATCATTCCACAGAGATATATGTGCAGCCATCTTTTTAGCAGCTGTTTGTAATAGCTAAATCTTGGAAATATCTCAAATTGCCATCAACTGAGGAATGGATAAAAATGTGTGGTCCTTCTAAACTCAGCCCTAAAGAAGGAAAAACTTGAGACTTTTATAGATAAGTAGATGCAGCTAGAGACCATAGTCATAAGTGAAATAAATCAGACGTGTGTAGCAATATTATCTTACTACTGGGAGACACTGAACAATTAATTAAGATCTGAGATGTATAATAGATATTGAGAAGTAGGAAGAAACTGTTCAAAGAAAAGACAGGCCATGGCCGGTGAGATAGTTTAGCAGACTAAGCACCTGCTTAGGCAAGCTCAGGGACTGGAGTTTGATCCCAGGCACCACATGTTGCGCTGGCCCCACCCCTCAGCATGCTGAGCCTACCATGGTGACCAGGTGTGGTGGTGCACATCTGTAATCCCAGCACTGGGGAGGCTGAGAACAGGAGGATCATGACAAGTCTGAGCTGCATAGTGAGACCTTGTACCAAATGCATTAAAAAGAAAAGAAAAGAAAAGAAAGAAAGAAAGAAAGAAAGAAAGAAAGAAAGAACAAACTTTGGTGTAAAAGGGAAAGGAAGAAAAGGAAAAAGAAAAATATGTATGTATGTACAAGATAGTTAAGACAGTTATAAAAGTTTTTCCTAGTTCAATGAAATAAAGTCTGTGTTAATATTGATTTGACAAGATAGCATGCCTCTATCTTGTTCTCTGCATAATACTACAAAAACAATAATACATAATGCATTAACTATTGTAACTATCCTAATAACCTGTATTGAAACTCAGTTTCATTCTTAAGTTTATCTCTTTTCCATATAAAATTAAAAAATAAAATTGAGCTGGAGAGATAGCTCAGGGTCTAATCACTTGTCTGGCAAGCACAGGAACCTGGGTTTGATCACTGGTACCATATGCTGTACTGTTCCTGGAACCCTAGGTGTTGTACAGACCATCAAAACTGGGCATGGTGGCACATACCTGTAATTCCAGCGCTGAGTAGGTTGAGACAGGAGTATCATTACAAGTCCAAGCTGTGTGGTGAGACCCTGTATCAAATAAATAAATAATTTAAAAAAATATTATGTTTTAAAATCAAGAAAATGCTGCCTTTAATTGCATGTGATGATATCATTAAGAAGTTTTCAACTACAGATTTATCACAATTTGATTTCAGTTTTCTTTGTTAAAGATGATAAATTATAATAGATATCTATTATCCCTCTTATTTGTTCTTTGTAATGATAAAAGAAATTTTAGTATTTCCCATTTCTAGGAATGTTTATTTTCTGGGTAAATATATATTTGCATGTTTCATCTTAATTTTATTTTCATGTTTTTAAAAAATGTATTTGGTTGTAACAAATACATTAAAATACACTGCGGGTGGGGCTGGCATGGCATGTGGTGCTGGGGATTGAACTGCGGTCCCTGTGCTTGCTACAGCTTGCTTAAGTAGATAATCTAGATCACTGAGCTATCTCACCAGCCCCTCATCTTAATTTTTCTCCCTCATCTTAATTTTGATTGGTTTTATTGATGTCTAAAACATTAGTTCTCAGGGCCAGCGAGATAGCTCAGTGGTCTAAAGCCCCTGCTTTGGCAAGCTTAGGCAAGCATGCAAGGACCATGATTCAATCCCCAGCACCACATGCCATGCTAGCCATAAATAAATAAATAAATAAATAAATAAATAAATACAATATTAGTTCTCAAATAAAATATAGATGGTTTTTCCATCACACTTACATATTAAATCTTTATTCACTGGTTTATTTACCTAATGGTAACTTCCCCTTTAGTCTAATTTTCTGACCTCAACTCTGTTCATTATTTGGTGCAAATTAACTCTAGTTTCAACTTTTTTTCTTGCTCATCCTTCTTTGAAAAGCCTTCCCTTGTTCTTGGAATGCTCATAATCCTAATCATGTCACAGTCCGTGCTGCAGTTCAGTTTCCCAGGAAACAGACTCTGAAGCAGAAATTGGGATGCAGGGAGTTTATTAGAGAGTGCTCTCAGGTCAATGTTGTGCAAGGGAGGAAAGCAGGATTAGATAAAGTTAGAAGTTGTACTGAAACACAGCTTTAAAAGTCCTCAGGTAGCCCCACAGGGATCTTTGAAGTTGCATCAACTCTTCAGAGTTGTCAGGAGTTGGGTCCAGGGGATCGGGCCTTTGTTCTTCATCATTAATAGTTTTTGAATATAAGATGTTCTGGGAAGGAGTGTGATCTGAAGCAAGGCAGTTCCCTTTAGTGAAAAAAAATGTCAAGAGAGGACTAACAACTGATAGTTCTGAGCCAGAAATGCTCCCAGCAGTGGGGCAATACTCACCAGTCCAGAGAACTTTGAGGGGAGGATCACAGAGTAAATGTTGCTATCTTTTCCTCACTTCTTAGATCTCAGACTAAGTATTTATTCAGAAGGTTTTTCTTGATTGCTATGGCAAATCCAAGTTAATTATCCCATGGTATGGTTGCCTCTTTTGGGGTGTGGGAGGAATTTGTGACTTGCTTTTCTTCAACAGCATGTGGTAAAGGTCATGGGATGCCACTCCTACCATTATATTTTATTGTCTGACTTTGCCTTACTATACTGGAGTAAGAGACTCCTGCTGATCTGAAAGAAACAAGTAGCCATTTTTTGGATTGCCTGTGGTAATGGCTATGTAGTACAGGATGGGTGAACTCTAGGGATTGAGGGCACCTTCAGCTTGACTTAGTGAGAAGCCAGCTTTCTAGTCATATAGCCATAAGGAAATGAGTTCAAGCAATAGGGAAACTCTAGGAAGCATGAAGGAAAGCTCTTAAAACTCCAGAAGAATACAAATCAAAACCAATGAGCTGTCATCACATGCTAGAATGATTATTAGAAAAAAAGACAAAAGACAACAAGTGCTAGCAAGTATGTGGAGAAAAGAGAAGCCCTGTACACTGTTGGAGGAGATGTATATTAGTACAAGTAGTGTGGAAAATAGTATGCAGGTTTTTCACAAAATTAAAAACAGAATTTCAATATGAACCAGCAATCCCATAATTGGATATGTATCTAAAGGAAATAAAACTAAAAAGAGACTTTTTCACTCTTTTTTTCATAGCATTATTCAATATAGCTAAGATAAACAACTTCAGTTTTCATTGATATAGGAATGATAAAAATGTAGAATGTATACTCAGTGGAAAACTATTCTCCTTTAAGAAAGAATGAAATCCTCATATCTGTGACAACATGAGGGAATTTGGAAACATCACGGTAAATTAATTATTACAGAAAACAAATAGTACATGATCACACTTATATGGGGAACATAAAAAATTAAAGTCATACAGAAGCAAGAAGAATATTTACTAACAGCTGCAAAGTTGAGGACTTAGAGAAATATTGGTCATGGACCCAGTTTTGGTGATAAGCAGAACAAATTTTAGAGATGTATTATAAGCAGGATGTCTATAGTTAATAATGTATAGTATTGTTCATATGAAACTGAAAGAGATCAATCATAGTAAAAGCAATTCTGGGTAACAAAAGCAAAGTCAAAGGTATCATACTTGAAGTGATATTACAAAGATACAGTAATAAAACACCAACCAACTAACCACGCAATCAAAGACAAAAAACAGCATGGTACACATACAAAGACAGACATGAGTATCAATGGAACAGAATAGAGGATGCATAAACAACACTACACATGTTCAACTATTTAACATTTGACAAAGGGTTCAAAACCATATACTGGAGGAAAAATAATGACTATTCACACAGAGAAGATTGAATCTAGATCCATGTTTCTTGACTATGTACCAAACTATAATCAAAATAGATCAAAGAACTAACTATAAAAACAGAAGTACTTAGTCTTCTGGAAGACAAAATAGGTAATTTCTTGAAGTTATAGGCAAGGACTTTCTGCACAGAACCCCAATTTCACATGAATTGATAAATATTAGTACATAAAATTAATTGGCTTTTGCACAGCAGAAGAAACAACCAACACAGTGAAAGACAATCTACACAATGGGAAAAGTTTTTGCCAGCTATTTTGTAGGGAGAAGACTAAAACCCTGAATATATAAATATCTCACAAAATTTAAACCTTCCCAGAATGAAAGACCCAAACAATAAACAGATAAGTGAAATGAATACATATATCTCAAAAGAAATACATATATCTCAAAAGATGACAACTAAATATAAGAAAAAATGTTTAACATTGCTGATTTTTAGAGAAATGCAAATTAAAACAATACTGAGATTTTTATCTTACTCCAGAAAGAATGACCATCATTAAAAATCAAATAATAATAAATGCTTATGAGGCTAGAGGAGAAAAAGGAAGCTAAAGTCCTGTATTGGTGGGCTGTAGACTAATACAACCACTATGGAAATCAATATGGAGATTCCTGAAAAAACCAAACCTAGATATTCCATTTAAGCCACCTATTTGACTTTTAGATATCTTACTGAAAGAGTTAAAGATATCATATTAAAGTGATAATTGGTGCAAGATGTATAGCAGCACACTTCATAATAGTTAAATAGATGAATCTTGGAGTAGTAGTTAACTCTCAGAAGCAGCCTATAGGTCTATCAACAGATGAATGGATGAAGAAAAAGTGTATTTACATAAAAGGAAGTATTATATTAATCTGTCATAAAGAAAGATCAATGAGTCAGTCATAGGAAAATGGATATACCTCAAGAGCATATTAAGTGAAATAAATTAGACACATGAGCTTAAATATCTCATTGTTCTCTTATATCACAAACCCAAATTATAAATAAAGAACAAAATAAAATGTAGACATTAGGAAATAGGGAGATCTTTCTCACATGGGACGGAAGAGAAACAGAATTTAAAAAGGAATTAAATCTGTTATTTACATGTACCAACTCCACACAATATACTGCAAATGTGTACTAATAAATAAAAAATAAAATAAAATAATAAAGATGTATTGTATACTTGAAATGTGATAAATTAACTTTAAGTATTCTTATAAAAAGGTTACTTGGCCAAATATTTCAGTGGATTAAAGTGTCTGCAAGCAGGTGCAGGAGCTGGGGGTTCAATCCCTGGGCCTGACCTGCCAGCCAGGCCCCCGGGGTACACTGAGAAAGCAATTGAGACTGGTGTGGGCGCCCACGCCTATAATCCCAGCTCTTGGGAGGCTGTAAACAGGCGGATCACTACAAGTCTGATGTAGTAGTGAGACCCTGAATACCTTGTAGACCTTTCCCTAAAATACAAAAAAAAAAAAAAGGTTGATTACATGTGGTAATAAATATGTTAATTAGCTTGACTATGGTAATCATATCACAATGTATATGGAAAATTTTCTACACTATCAATATATGCAATATTTTTTTGTCAATTATTTTTAAGTAAATCTGGGGGGAAAACAATAAGTTTCCCAATAGCTGGACAGCAATCTTTTGAGTCCTGGGTAGAATGCCAAGGAAACCTTGTGTTTTAATTCCTTATGCACAGAAACTGAGATTCTATAGTTTGGAGACACTAAATTTGCAGGAATAGTAATTAAAGTATATAATAAATTATTTTAATTTTCTGCTAATGTTTATGCCCATACAACATTTTATCTATGTCTTATCAATTTTATATTACCAAAATTAGGTTAATATGAGGACAGTTACATTTCTGGCATAGGTATACTTTTGTTCCCATATACCAATCAGTGCTGAATGATCTGAATAATGTGAACATGCTCCTTCAGTTCTCTGTGCTTATGCCTTTCCTGGAGCTAACTTCTTTGGATTATAATGGTATAAATCTTTCAGTTGAAATCTTACTCATTCAGACATATCTTTGGTAGATGATCTAGTGGAACCCCAAGATCTAGCACAGGCAAGCCCCTAGGCACATGTGCATTTGGTGTCAGACTGACTGACCAGTATTGACCAGTACTCTGAGATACAGACACGATAGCTGTCCAGGACGCATGGCATAATCAGTGAGACCAGCAACATAGAAGTGTCTGCCGCAGCAGCAAAGAACCAACAGTGGGGCTCTGGAGAACTTCTGCCAATGGAAGAAGTTCAAAATGCAATACCCCAAGCTCTCCCTTCTACCAATTGGTAGAACTTTTCTACCAATGGAAGGCTAGTGCCAGCCCCACATCCAGAGACCAAGATCAGCTCCATATCTCGCACAATTCCCATGGCAAACTTGGCTGGAGTCCATAGTACATTTCCGGGATCTAACACAGACACTGTCACAGAACTGTAAAACACCAGAGGTATTTTACTACTTCTGTTTTCCCTTGTTTGTCTTACTGGCTATCCTTTTCTGGTCTTGTTGGAAGTTGTCTTGTTTTGTATGTCTTGTGTTGTGGTTATTTTTGCTTTGTGATGTTTCTCATTTTCTCCCTTCTCTCAGGTCTGTATTTGTTCTTTCTTTTCTTCTTCCTCTTTTTCTACTATTTAAGTTTTTTATCTTTCTTTTTCATTTTCTTCTATTGATCCTCCTCTTTCCTCAACAACTTTTTGAATTTAAACTTTCAAATGAGTAAACATTGTCTCTTCCCTTTCTGATTACTACTTTATATTCTATTTCATTCTTTCTGTCCTGCATCTTCCTGTTTCCCAAAACTTGGGTGATCATCCTTTGATCTTCAGCCTTGACTCTACTATATTTGACTTCATTTATCATTTCATCATGTTGCCTGCCTATCTTAAGCCCCTGGCCCCTGCAGAAGTGTAAAATCACTCTAGTAAGGGGGAAATAACTACATAGCATACATGGTATATATGATTTTGTTATATAACTTTTAGAATTTGCAAATGTGGTTGGAGGTAGATTAATGCTTATCACAGCTTGGCAGTAGTTAAGCTGTACTTGAAACTACTGTTATTAATCACTGTACTACTTTAGTCAGGATGTCATGCATATTATAATAATTATTTCCTCCCTGTATGGTAATAGGGTGATTGTATAGGGTCATAATCACTGCCACAACCCAGTAGCAAGGTATTTGGTGCTAAGCCAAATAATAACTTTGCATGCTTTACAAATTGGGAAGGTATATTCTTAGGATAATTCTAAATAACCACTTATATCTAGAGGATATTCCTGAAGAACAGACATCTAGGGAAGTTTCAACAGTAGTGATAGTACTATCATAAGAAATCAGCAAGTGGGCCAGGGAAATGGCTCAGTAGAATAAGTGCTTCCCTGGCAAGCGCATAGGCCTGAGTTCAATCTCCAGCTCTGCAGAGGGAAAAGAAAATCAGCAAGCATCAACGTAGAAAATAAAATTTAAAAATAAAATGACAAAACACAGAAGCAAAATGCAACACCAGGCCCCCAGCTCACCCTGAACAAACCCAGACGACAATGAGATAAATGAAATAGAAAGCAAAACACTGAAACTTTTTGAAGCAATGACAGCAGAAGTGAAAATACAGGTAGAAGAGGTTGTAGAGAAAATAATCTCTCAGTTACAAAAATAAATGAAGCTTAAAATCAAAGATATTAGAGAGAACAAAGTTAAAGAATAAATGATCTTAGAAAAATGAAGGAAACTTAAATCTACCCACATAGGAAAGTAATATAATCCATGAAATAGATCCAAGCAGAATCCAAGGGATTAAAACCTCTATTAAAATTATATGCAAAAGATGAGTGAAGGAGAGGATGAAATCTCAAATCTTGAAGACAGAACTGCAAATAGTGATCTTAAAATGAAAGATATCTAGAAAATAGCAAGAGACAATGAAAAATCAATACAACAGCTATAAGATGATGCAAAAATGACAATATTAATTGGGATTAACAAGAAAGCTGGAGACAGCACAAATGAAAAGAAAAATTTTCAGAGAAATAAAGGCAGAAAACTTCCCAAATGTGGGTAACAAAATTGACATATAAACAAATGAAGTCTATAGAACTTCAAAAAACCATGATCAAAATAAAACTACATAAAGGAATATAATAATCAAGATTCTAGAAATTAGGCACAAGAACAGGATATTAAAATCTGTTAGGAAAAAGAAACAGGTCACCTATAAAGGAAAGCCCATGGGCAACACAGCTGTCTTCTCAACCCAAACACTCAAGGCAGGAAGAACTTGCAGTGAAGGATTTCAAGTTCTGCAAGAAAACAATTTCCAACGTAGGTTGACATGCCCTGGAAAACTATCTTTCAGAATTAATGGAGAAATAAGATACCTCCATGATGAAGAAAAACTAAAGAGATTCATGACCACTAAAACAAGAGTACTCAAAAATATTCTAGCCAGAGAGAAAAATGACCACAATTCCAAGAGCAACAATGGACAGAAACCTTCAGGCAGAGCCAGCAATTCAACAGAGGGGGAAAACAGAACTAATAACAGGAAAATGTGATGAAAACGGCAAGCCAATACATATGTTATAACTATCAATATAAATGGATTCAATTCACCAATTAAAAGAAACAGACTGGCAGAGTGGATCGAAGAACAATATCCAACAATGTGATACACACAAGAAACACATTAACTCAAAAAGAAATTCATGAAATGAAAAAAATCAAAGGATGAAAATCAATTTTCCATGCAACAGGAACCCAGAAAAAAGCAGGGGTAGCTATTCTTTTTGCAGACAAAGTGATCTTCAAACCAAAAAAGCACAAAGCCTGATGAATTTGCTGATGAATTCTACAAGAAATTTTGAGCAGATTTAATGCCAACAGTCCTTAGACTCTACTGAAATGGTAAGGGAAGCAATGCTCCCAAACTCATTGCTGGAGGCAAGTATTACCCTGATACCAAAACCAGAAAAAGACCCAACCAAAGCAGAGAACTATAATCCAATTTCCCTAGTGAAAATACTGTACACAGCTAGATTACATAGAAATATTATAGAAAGTCAGATAGGGCCAGGCCCTGAAGGAGACAATATAGAAGACAAGGTGACTTTGCAACTTTGGAAGAGACATTCTCGCTTTGTTTTACAGTTTATTTTCTAATATTAGAAGTGATTAGTCTAACACAAGGAAAGATCATTTTGCACTCATACAACTTGAGATCAAGGACAAGATTTGACAGCCTCCAGTGAGTCGTGGGAAATGCAAATACCACCACTCACACTGGCTCACCTCTGACCACACTCCTCTCTGGATGGCTGGACATGCAGATATGATGAATACAAACATGGCCAGTCTTGCAGAAGAATCTTCTGCAATCTTCTCCTGCTGGTGGGAGTATAGTCCGGTACAAATACTGTGGAAATCAGTTTAAAGAATCCTCAGGAAACTAGGATTAAAGGTCCCATTCGACCCAGCTATTACATTTCTGGGTATTTTTCCAGAAGAATTAAAAATATACCCCAGTGATATATGTACATTCACATTTATAGCAGCACAATTTATAATATCTAAATAGTGGAAAAAATCCAAATACCCATCAACTGAGGAATGCATTAAAATGATGTAGTGTTTTTATATAATGGAGTATTACTCAGCTATAATGAAGACAACTTGAGATAGGTAAATGGATGTAACGAGATCATGCTCACATTGTCTCCGTACTTTAACAGCCTGAAAGCATAAATAAGATCCAAAAGTTTCAATAGACATTGTAATAAGGAAAGAACCTGCTCAAAAAAGTAATGAACCCCTGCAATGGGGGAAGGAGATAAAAAGTTAGATTATACATACACATACAGATATATATATATATATATATATATATATATATGTACATGGATAATTTTACTATTACTTTGTAATCTGTGAAAGGCACAGTTAGTGTTCATATCATTTCATCAGTCTTGCCAATATTACATGCCTATATCTGGTAATCTGAGCAACTCCTTTGAAGATAACAATATACAATATAATAACAATTATTAATTTCCTGTCATCTTCTTTTTGAGATTCTGTATCATTTTATTGTCTTTTGTTCTTTTAAAAGAAAGCTAGGACTAGAGGTCTCATTAGACCCAGCTATTCCCTTTCTGAGTATCTTCCCAGAAGAATTAAAAACATCATACCACAGTGACATATGTACACCCATGTTAATAGCAGCACAATTTGTAATAGCTAAATCTTGGGAACAATCCAAATGCCCATCAACTGATGAATGGATAAAGATGTGTTTTTTTTTTTTTTGGTACAAACATAGTATGTATATTATACTATATATATATATATATATATATATATATATATGCTTTAATCTGTTCATTGTTGTGTCCTTTAATTCTTACAACAACTCCGAAGAGATAATAGTACACATCTTTTGCAGATAAATAGGCTAAGGTTAGATATACTAATTTATTTTCTGAAAGCCACATCTTTTTTTTTTTCCTATTTTATTTTGTCTCTTTTTGAGACAGAGTTTTGCTGTGCAATTTAGGGTGGGCTTGCACTCATTTTGTGCACTGGCTGGATGTGAACTCACAGCCACGCTCTCCCTCAGCCTTCTGAGTGCTGGAGAGAGAACTGCGCCGCCATGCTTGGCAGCCACGCATTGTTAGAGGCCAGTCCGGAATGCAAAGCCCTCTGAGGCTAAAGCCCATTCGGCCACAGCTGCTGCTTTTTCTTTTGCGTGCCTTAGAGGCATTCAGACTGTGCTAGTCTAATCTTTGTTTTTATTCAATTCTGCTGTCCTTTTTAAATATTACTTCGTTTTCTTGTATTCTTTTCTGGGTTATAACGTCTCTGAAGCCAGGAAAACTTCTCTTCATTTAATTTTAAAACTTCCCACAACTCCTCCTCCTCCTCCTCAAAGCTATATTTCATTAAGGAGTGAAGAAGGATTCAATTTCATATCCCTTGTATTCAATGAAGGCCGTCATATTTGTATAGAGAAAGTCATTTTGGAGTCTGGGCCAGCCAAGTTCCCTTCAGGGGTTACGTGCTTGGGGCGATTTGGGTTCGGCTGTAGCATTTACTATACCCTCTGACCTGGCAGGGCCTTTCCTGTCTGGAATCTGTGAGCACTTGGCTCCCGGGCATCTAACATATGGCTCAGTCACTATTATTATTTTTTTTTTTTTTGCTATTTGCTAAAAAGTATATACGACAAATTCTCATAACTATGCCTCGTTATCAGAAATCAATCTGAGGAACTCCACTGAGTTCCTAGCCATGTATCCTAAGACTTGAGGCACTTCATTAAATTGAAGGTCCGTTTCTCATCTCAGTGCTAGAGGTTTTGCAGGCTAAAGATCAGAGCAGGGGCACACCTGTATGTAAGGATGCTCTCATTTTCTTTCTTTTGGGACCCAGTAACGATCTTACCTGTTTTCAAAACAGATCTGTAACCTATACATGCATGAAAAATTTCACTGATGAAAATGTAAAGTGAAGATGCTGCTTGTATGTTTGCCTGAGAAATACTGTAAATATTGACTTGCTTTATTATTGTTATGCATTCTTGACATGTATAATGTAAAATATAAATGCCAATAGTTCTTTTAATTCCAGTCTATCGAGATAAATTACTTGATAAGAAAACTGTGTCTAAGGGAAATTAAGATGAAGTCATCAGTTAATTACTGCTGATATGTAGACAAATATCTTATCTGTCTCTTTGATGATTAGATAAAATAAATCGCTATAGGTTATGACCAGGTCTTAAAGGTCAGGACACTACAAAAATTGTCAAACAGCACCTATTTTTGTTTGCTGTGGCAATATATTATTATTTTGAGCCTTTCTTGTGTAATTTTAGTTTGGTTTTAAATAAGAAAATGATTTGGTGAAACAAAAACAAAAACAAAAAAATCTAGTAACACTGAAGTAATAAAGCAATAGTGAAAGTGTTTATTATTCCTCTAGTGATATTTATTTCCACTAATAGTAATTGTGCATTTTGGGGTATATTTGTAAGCTCTGTAGAATATACATATGTATATGTATTTATGCTACTCCACTGTTCTACAAATTATTATTTTCACTCCAGAATATAACGTGGATTAGTTCCATGGAAATATATTGCTTCCACCTTCCATGCCCCTCAGGCTGAATGAAGGCTGACTTTTTAAACAAAGATTCTTCCGCAAGACTGGCCATGTTTGTATTCATCATATCTGCTTGTCCAGCCATCCAAAGAGAAGTGTGGTCAGAGGTGAGCCAGTGTGAGTGGTGGTATTTGCATTTCCCAGGACTCCCTGGAGGCTGTCAAATCTTGTCCTTTGATCTCAAGTTGTATGAGTAGAAAATGATCTTTCCTTGTGTTAGTCGAATCACTTCTAATATTAGAAAATGAGCTGTAAAACAAAGTTGGACATTTTTCTTTTTAATTGTTGATTACTGAGTTGAACCAGTCTCTAGACACTTCTAGTGGTTTGAAAGAAAAGCATTTTAGCTTGTTAATACAAACCGTATTTAGTGATTTCTATTGGCCTAAATGTATAAAAATTCACATCCATATATATTATAAATTGTTTAGATTATTTGAACATTTAACATATAAAATATATAAGGTGATGATGATTGAACACATTGAGATATTCTGAATGTGATCAATCTTTTTATTTTCATGTATTTGATACAAATACAGCTTGGACATGTAGTGATCCTCCTATGGAAACATGTAGTTTCCTGCCTCCCCAGTGTGGGATTACAAGTGTGTGCCACTATGCCCAGTCTCGGTGGCTGGCTCAGTGCATCTGGGGCGGGGCTAGCTTAGCATGTGGTGCTGAGGATCAGGGATCAAACCCTGGTCCCTGGGCTTGCCTAAACAGGGTGATCAATCTGATCAAAATTTCATTTCCACTTGAGTTATCAAGCTAGGACAAATTTCTTCTTTTTTCTTCCTATCCTACATATACATGAATCTGTACATATAGTTATTTAAATATATAAATCATCGTTTCTTCAAATTAAGTGCAATTTTCAGTAAAATTTACTTTGATTTTTTTCTTTTTAGGTAAAGAACACAAAGCACAATATATTGTAATATAGATGGAATGAAATAAGCAGCTCATAATTCAAATGAACAATTTAAATAATAGAAAATGTCTTTTTTCAGTTTTATTTATGTCATTGTAAGTTTACCTTATATACCAAGGAGCAAAAAAAATGAAATTCTCTTTATGTTGGTTTCAGAAGATATTCTTCCTTTTAAAATGACTTCCAAATGTAGAATTCATTCATCACTCTAAGAAAAGAATTAAAATTCTTTATTGTCTCTAACTTTCCAGATGGAATACCGTCCAGCTTAAAACCTGAATGGTCACTATGATTTCTCTAAGAATATTCAGTTACTCTTGATATCTAAGTCAGACAGAGTCAGTTAGAGTAAGTTATTCTCATATTGCATATAGTTTCCGTTCTTGAGATTCACCAACACTATGATATTTCTCATAGTTCACACTTTTAATAACACTGTACATGCACTAACATTCCCATTTGGATGCATTTTATATAACCATTTATCTCTATTGATGATGCTTCAGATTTTCAATTTCCTCTAAGAAAAGCTTGTGTAGGCAGTATTTATTCTCCAGCTCAGTGGTGCACAATGTTGGGTGTGTCTGTAATGACTAACATGTCCTTCGCCAAACCCCAGTGAGGACCTGTCTCCAATGTCCATGGCATGAGCCACAGTGCCTGGGAAGCTGGTAAATATTTAAGCTTTATGAGCCAGATGGTCTCTATGGCAAGTACTCAACTCTGCTTTGTTGTGGGATGGCTGACATTGATGATCGGCAAACAAGCAGTCCTTTCTGGATTCTAATAAAACTTTACTTACAAAAGCAGACAGCAAGCTAGAGTTGGCCTACAGGCTTTAGTTTGCTGTTAGTCGCTATAGCTCAGTGTTATTCATAGCACTCATCCATGGTATGTTTAACCTCAGGATAGGAGATACGGAACATGTGTCAGGATGCAGATATACAGAGCATTTTTTCCAATGAGGAAGTATCATTATATAAAAGATCTCCTTTTAACTAAATAATGCTTAGTGTCTCTGTTGTCAACTTATATTCTGCCTCAAGCTCCTTTGCTTACAATGGACTGGGAACAGTTTGTGGCCAACACTGGTCCATAGAGCACACTGAAGAGCACTGATCAAGCTTTTTCTCTTATACATCAGCACCTGAAAAATTTTCAATCTAATCTATCGTTTTCCAAATTGAAAATATTTTTGTTACTTATTTTAGTATTATTATTGAAACTACAGATCAAATAAAAGGAAAAACCAATTGAGAAGGAAAGAAAAACCAATTGGTTTGTTAACTGTTATTTCTTTAGCATAAGTGGAAGAAAAGTCTCTCCACCTAATACCTGTTTTTACTTCATTCCTTTTATTGCCTTTGTTAAGTCATATTCACAGTGTTTTTTTTTCTTCAAAAACAAAAAAATATTGATATTTTAACTTTTATAGTAACATATTGTTAATAGAGTTAAAAATGTTATGATATGTTATCATGATGCACACATGTGAGCAATGGATGGTAGGGCTGTTAATCATGGTGTGGCAACTGGAATGGATTAAGACATTCACATTTGTAACAGATTTATTGGTGCTCAGGGCTGGGTGTATCTGTAATGATTGACACACAGATCAGGAAACAGAGGGGTGAAGACCCATCTCAGACGTGTGTGGCATGGACCATTATGGTCATAGCCTGGGTGGAATAAAACAGGAAAGAAGGAGGCAATGTCTCTGGTTGGGAACAGTCCAAGTCTTCATCATCTCCTGTGGATATCATTTCCATTTTTTTCAACCTTCAACTGCAGATGCATCAGTGACTCTACAGTGAACTTTTAGGCCATTGACCTTAGACTAGTGCTGCATTCCCGATCCCCTTGTTGTATGGTTCTGTCTCCTTGGGATGAGCAGATAGTACTCGATCGTCCAGCTTTCCAGCATGCAGACATGTACTGCAGATTCTTCTAGCTCAGACTGTGCAGATAGACATTGTGGAATCTCCCACATCTGATCGGGTAAGCCCACCTAGTAAATTCATTTGCCCCCTTATATATATATTTCTTACTGATTTATTTTTTTCTACTAAGGCTTATCTAATAGAGATTTGGGTAACAGGATAGTTTTAGAAAAACAAAATTGTAAGGATGAACTTCTCAAATTGGTTTAGTAATTCTTGGAATTGGCACTCTAATTTAATAAGGCTAACTTTGTTATAGTTTCTTTGATCATACAGAGCAGTAGTGGCAAATCTATGGCACACATGCTGCAGCAGGTGGTTTGCATTATTCAAAGCTCTACAAGGTTTGTCATCACTGATACAGAGAATATTGATCATCTGTGACATCAATTATTTAAAGCAATGTACAACATAGACTCATTTGATTGTCTTAATTTGCTACTTGTGTAGTGCAAAGAATTTAGTGGTTCCAGGTCCCATACTTTGAATATTTTTTAGAACAGTAAGAAGCACAATGATGCTGACTGATTGCTCTTAGCGTATCTGGATAAACCATTAAAGAAAAAAAATAAAAGATTCAGACATGTATAAACATTCTAAAGGCTTCTAAGTATGTTGGCAAAATAATAAAAACAAAGTAATAAAGAAAACAATGAGCTATTCAAATTTTCAGCTCCAAATATGCATAACAATGTATAGGTTTCCAGAATGAGAATCTGCTGTCCTTTACATGTAGGGTTATAGTGACAAAATCCCAAATACCCTCATAATGGTATTGGCTGAAATATATTTTAAATGTAATGCTCAGCCTTGAGAAATAGCTGCAGTTTGAAGTGAAGGCATTGATCAGAAAAGAATAGAATCCTATAAAAGAGGTTAGAGATGTTTGGGAGAAACTTGGTGACACAAGAAGCACTGAACTACTAAATTCTGATAAGATTTTGCCAGGATAAAAATCTTCTCTGTCCTCAATGGCAGAAGCATTCCCAATCACATGCCCTGCAATGGTGGCTCTCTATCTGTACTTGGAAAACTAATCCTTGTGTAGCCTGTAAAATAGTAGTGATCATCCCTGATGTACTTACAAAGAAAGGTAACACTGACCAAGTACTGATCTCAGTACCAACACTTACCAAGTACTTTTGCCTGTAGGACTAAAGCTAGACTCTTAACACTCAGAAAGCTTCTAAATGTGAGGTACCAGCCTGATCCATAAGAAATGTACTAGTTTCCCAGAGAGTATATTTGGCCTGTGAGAAGACGTATGAATACTGAAGAATGATGGAAGATTACTGGGTGTCTAATCAAGCGAGGACTCCACTAGCGGTGCTATCCCAGCATGATTTTCTTCCTTTAGCAGATTAACACATTTCCTGGTACCTGCATAAATTATTGATTTGTCAATTTTGTTTTCATACCTATCCAAAAGTTCCACCAGAAGTAAATTGCTTTCAGCTGGCATAGCCAGTAATACATCTTCATTGTCCTACATGGGTATTCCAAATCTTTACCTCTGTGTTGCAACTTAGTTGATAGGGATATTTATAACTTTTCTCTTTTGCAAGATGCCACATTGATCCATTATATTGGTAAAAATATGCTCACTGGGCCAAGTAACCAAGTAACCAAGCAACCACTCTAGACTTGGTAAAGTGTTTACAAAGATGAGAAATAAATCCAACTAAAATTCAAAGTCTGTCTATCTTAGTGAAATTTCTAGGAGTCAAGAAGTATGTGACATGCAGAGATACCACCTCTAAGGTGAAGGATAATTTATTACATCAGACCCATTCTACAACTAAATAGGAGATGTAATTCCTAGTGGGCTTATTTGGATTTTAGAGTTAACCTATGTCTTGCTTGGAAGTGTTACTCCACCCTTTTGTGGAACGATTCAGAAATTTGGTAACTTTGAGTGGGAACGAAAAAATTCTGTAACAGTTCCAAGCTGCCATGCAGTCTACTCTGCTGCTTAGGTCATATTCTGCATCAGGTTCCGTGATCCTTAATGTGTCAAACAGAGATGCTGTTCTGAGCCTCTGGTTGGCCCCATAAGTGAATCGTAGTGGAAGTCTTTAGGATTTTGGAAGAAAGCTGTAAGTCATCTGCAGACAAATACTCTCCCTTAGAAAAACATCTACTGTCCTGTCACTCAGCTTTAATGGAGAGTGAACATTTGACCATGTCATACCAGTTTACTACATGGTCTGAATTGCCCATTATGAATTAGGTACTACCTGAATCCACTAAATCAGAATTAGACCTACATAGTAGCTGTCTATTAACAAACAAAATTTGTACATATGTGATCAGGCTCTAAATTGATCTTGCAGTTACAAGTAGGTTACATGAAAAAGTGGCCCAAGTGCCCATAGTTCCTATACCTACCACAATGCCTTTGTGTCCCATATGCACCTAATACCTCATGGAATGTACTGTGTGGTCAGTTGACAGAGGAAGGGAAGACTGGAGCCTAGCTTATAGATGGTTCTGACATGCAGCCGTCACCTAGAAGGGAAGAGCTGTGGCACTAAAATTCTTTCCTGGGGACGTTTGAAGGATAGTGGGTAGGGGAAATCTTTACAGGGTAGAACTAAAGGCAGTGCATCTTGTGGGACATTCTCTTATAAGAAAAAAAAGCCCAGATATGTGACTATATAATGACTTATTGTTTGTAGTCAGTGATCTAGCTGAATGGTCAGGGACTTGAATGGAGAATGACTGGGAAAATGGTAAGGAAGACATTTGGGGAAGATATATGCAGACAGACTTCTCCTTATGGGCAAAGTATGTGAAGGTACTTGTGTTCCATCTAAAAGTTTTAGTGAAAAGCTCACCTCAGCAGAAGACAATAATCAAATGGATTGGATGACTTATTTTTTGGATAGTAGTCACCTCCCCATTCCCAGTGGAGCTATAAACACAGTGACATTAATGACAGGGATGGGGGTTATACCTGTAGTAAATAGATGGACTTTTGCTCACCAAGGATGATACTGCCTGCTAAATATAAATGTACCAGCATCAGATACTAATAATAAGCCTTTGATGTGGCACCATTCCCTGGGGTGATAAACCTGTGACCTGGTGGCAATTCGATTATATTGGTATACTTTCATCATGGAAAGAGTAACATTTTATTCTTACTAGAATAGATACCTATTCTGAGTATGGATTCACCTTCCCCACACATGATACTTCTGCCAAAACTCCCATTGATGGATGGTAGAATGCCTGATCTGTCATCATGGTACTCTATGAAGCATTGCTTCTGACCAGGGAATGAATGTTATGCCTGAACAACATGGCAATAGGCTCATGCTTATCGACTTCACTCGTCTTACCATGCTTACCACCAACAAGTAGTATAATGGCTTTTTGAACATCCAATTACAGTGTCAGCTAGATAACATCAACTTGCAGGGCTGGGGCAAGGTTCTCTAGAATCAGCACACAACATGTCGTTCTGTTTCTCGATACCCTGGTCATGGCTCCAGGGATTGAGGAGTGGAACTAGGAATGGTACTACTTACCATTATGCCTCATGAGCCAAAGAAAGATTTAAGTTCCTACTTCTGCACCTTTATCTGCTGTCTTAGAAGTTGTAGTTTCAGAGGAGGGAAAGATTTCAGCTGGAAGACACAAAAATGATACCATTAAACAGTGATCATTTTTGATTCTTCATGCCTCTGAGGAATCAGAAGGTAAAAAGGCAGTTAAAATGTTGATGAAGATAGTTTAACGAGTACCAATGGAAGAATGAACTACTACTGAACAATGAAGATAAAGTATAATACATCTGGAGTACAGCAGATACCTTAGGGCACTTCCTAGCATTATCATGTTTTCTTATTAAAGTCAGTGCGAAATGAAAAAGTTCAGGTGGGATGAGAAATGACCCACTAGCTTCAAGAATTAAGTTATAGGTCACCTGACCGAGTAAATAACCAAGACCTTCTGAGCTTCTTGTTGAAAGACAAGAGAGTACCAAGAAGGTTATAGAAGATGGTGGTTATAATTACCAGTTATAATGCTCATGGCTACTTACCAAGGTCTGGATGGTAATTATTGCAAATATTTCTTAGTTTTTAAAATATATTTTTGCATATGTGCATGTATTTAAGCAGATATCTTTGTTTTTTCTTGGTAACATAATATTGTCTGACTTAATTTTGACTTAAGTATTGTTAAATTTAAAATATGTTATTTAAGATATAGGTTATCTGAAGAGTAGGCACCAACCAAAGAAAAACTCTGCCTTTCATTCTGGGGAGTGAATTTATGTTTCCATTTGTACAAGGATAGTTTATGTTAGGCATAATTATGAATTTATAATATATTTGGAGATTAAGTATAGTTTAAGGAAATGTATCTTTTTGTCGAGCTGACAAGGGGCGGATTGTGATAATTAATCACACTATGCTATCTTGGAGGAGTTATGAAAAGTTTAGCAGATTAGTGGAAAACAGTGCTGGGCCTTTCTGAGAATGACTGACTTGTAGGCCAGCAAACTAACTGGGGAAGAAACAGTTCAGATGTGACTTTCCCCAACCAATGGGCTTGTAGCCCAAATAGGATAATATGGAAAAAGGAGGAGGAAGTGTTTCTGTTTTGGAAGAGCTTTAGTCTTCACTACAGACATTGTTTTCAGCCTTCCAGACTGATCCCCCTAAATCTGTAGTGAGCTTCCAAAGTTTTCACCTTGGACCAGTGCTGCATCCTTGATTCCTCTTATTATGTGGCTTTCTTGTTTTAGAATGAGCAGCTGCTGGGTTGTAGTTTTCTAGCGTGACATTGTGTAGCATCCCACTTATGATCCTATAAGCCCTACCTAATACATTCCCTTGTAATTGTGTATGTATTTTCTGTTGAATCTGTTCCTCTAGAGAACCCTAACCAACAGAAATTGTGATCCCAGGAATGTATCATATTTTCAGAAATATGTACCAAATAACTGTTTTAAAACCATTACTGAGTTGTTTCTATTTATTCTCTTTCAAAGAATATCAGACATGTAATTTTAAGAACATGAAATTATGATATTATGTTATTTCTTTTGATTTTATCTAAATCATTTTATTTCTAATTTCTTAAGATCTCAAATATTGGATGTATTTGAACTTCAAAATCTTTCTCAGTTAATAAGCTTAAGATGATTATACATATTAGTCATTTAGTTTTGAATCCATGTCTCTTTTTAACCTACCAAATGATGGTTTAAAATTTATTAAATTGCTTATATGTCAAATGTGTCACCATTTAAAATTTTTGCCAGCTGTCTTTAGTTGATAATTTTTATGATATTGTGATGACTTCCTATTGAAGTCTTATGACAATACTGAATTTCTACTTATATTTTAGAGAACTTATCAATATTCAAAATATGTAAGATTTTTTTGTGAATAATATAGGAACTTTCTTTTTCCTCACTTCACTCAGAAAAAGCCAGTCTTGGCTTCCTGTGGATTTTAGATATGTGAGAGAAAGTATCACAAAAGGTAGTTTAGTAGCACCATATATTCATTCCATCATTAAGCATTTATTGGTCCATTATTTAGTGTTCAGAATTTTTTTCGAAAGTACCTAAAATAACAATTCAGTTTGATAGAACTTCATGAGTGTGTTTTATAATTGAGAATTAGGTTTTCATGGATTTTATCAATTTAGTCACATACAAGCAGAGATATTTGATCATTTTCTATTTCCTGGTTTCACATTTCAAGCCTCTCCAGGGCAGAAATGAAAGATTATGAGAGTGCTCCATTTCTATAGCTCTTTCATTTCTACCCCAACCCTAGCTTACTTTCATGTCTGCAATAAAAATTTTGATCCAGGTTGGATTTATGTGAACATTATATTTTTCAGATTGACCTACCCTGTGACTGAATTTTGCACTGAAACCTTATCAGGTTGTTATATACCATTGCAACTGTGCACCTTAAAATTACATGGAAGAAACAGAATATGTTACTAAGGGATGTGCTGACTGGATAAAAAGTGGTTCTACCTTGTTTCATACTTTTTTGAGCATATAAGCCACTTTAAAAGTTTGCAAGTCTTTAAAGCATTAGCTCTAGATATTTCAAATGTAGTAAGGTTAGAAAGTGCAGTGAAAATTTTAAAACATCATGTGAAGGAAATTCTACTGCGCTATTTTATTAAGGAAAGCAGGTAGAAGTTCAGAAACATTTTGGAAAAGGACCAGACAGCTAAATATTCTTGTTTTAACGTTTCTACTAACCAGATGTAAGATGTTGGATAAATCATGTTGTGTATCAGCATATCTACAGACAGACGATAATTTGTCGCCAATTAGTGTTGTCATGCTGAATTGACATAATTTAGATGAAAGTCAAACCAAAAGTGTTTTACTTAGTGCATCCTATAGTTAAATGTGTGGTATCTACAAAACCACTTGGAATTGTAAATAGCTCATAGAGTTCCCATGACTATTTAGAAAGCTGGCAGATGCACTGATTAAAATAGCTAGATTGTGGAGGTTGGCATCTCAACCTGGCCATTTAAAGTAGTGGCCTTGGAAATGCGAGCTTATCTTTTTTTTCTTATGTATTTTTTTATTAATTTTATTGAGAAACATAGCAACGAGACAGTTTCAAAACCGATTAGTAAGAGAGTTTCTTTTTATTCAGAATTTTATTGATAAACAAAAAGCAATTAGACAGTTTCAAATTAAATCGCTAGGACAGATTCAATAATTAACACTCTGCATACA
>NDGN011543476.1:5059-21594 GCA_002564285.1 Tympanoctomys barrerae
CTCTCTCTCTCTCTCTCTCTCTCTCTCTCACACACACACACACACACACACACACAGAGTGCTCTATGAAGGAACTGCCAAGTCTGCAAGATCATCATGCTGCTATTTTGCTGTCACCCTCACTGAGGTCCTCCACCTCAGCAGTCAGAGGCACCGTGGCAATGCCCACAACAGTTCTCTCCTCCTCCGTCAGTGCCTCCGGGGCGTCAGGACAGAGAGCCCCAGGCCAGGATCCATCTGAAGCTGTTAGTGAAGAAGTGACTTCCTGAGTCACAGACTTGGAGGTGTCCCAGAATGTCAAGCCAGGCCCTAGCAGAAATGAGGCCTTAGCCACAATGGGATAGACAATGTGAACACACCCACCACTTTGGAGCCTTTTCTGAGGCTCTGTTCTGGGGACGAGGGACTTTAGACAAGTTGTAGAGAGGTGAAGAGGAGGACATTAGTCCACGGCCACCTGGGTGGGGGCGTCAGAGCAACGCTCTCCCTGCCGGATTCCTGGGCTCCCCACCCCAAGCAACTGCAGCCCACATTCCTGGTTGAGGCCCTGCATAGCAAGGGCCTGCAAGCCCATCACCCAGTGCCTGGGCACGTACACAGTTTCCCACACCCACTGGCACCCCCTACTCAACTGCCAGTAGTGACTACATTCTGTTTTTAAAACACACAGCCTTTACACAGACTTGGTGAGAAGAGACCTACACACCCCCAGCCCATGCCAAGGCCCTGTGCCACCTGATACTGTGAGAGTGGAGAGCTTTCGCTACTGCAGTGGGACTCTGTTGTCCAGCTTGGGTCTTTAATGCTAATATGACCAGTGCGGACAGCAGGCACAAGGAACCAGAGGGGCACCTGGCAGTGAATAAGGCACTTTATGGAGACTTCCTCAGCTTATAAAACCTGTCCAGTCTCAGAGAAAAGATGCATCCACTCCCGCAGGGGATGGGCATTTGTCATTTGTAAGGCAGATGGGTGTCTGGGGCCGGCACGTGAGCACAGTGTGGGAGCTCAGAGTTTAGGGTACGAGGCAGCAGTGATGGTGTAATTGCAAGAGGGCCAGCATGTGAACAAGGCTGTGCCCGGAGTGAGTGTGTCCATGTCGTGGAATGTACAGAGAACTGAGGGGACACAAGTCACGTGCATGCACACAGACAGCAAGAATGCATACACAAGAGTGTCCCCAGGTCAAGTGTCTGTGCATGGGGATGGGCACGGGACAGCTGCCTCACTGCGACACCTAATGCAGCTCCAGCTCCCAAGCCCATCACAAGCACAGGCCCCACTGTGCCACCAGGAGGGACCCCAGGGCCGTCATAGTCCTTTACTTCATATGACATTTGTAAAAGGAAGACGTTACTTGCTGAAGACCACTGTCCCTTTCCACTCCGAAGTCTCTTCCATCTCATCTGCTCTCCTGCTGGTCACCCTGGGGAGGACACTTCATGGTCTTTGTCTCAAAGGGACCCAAACTGCTTCAGCTTCTGGCCTCTTAAATTTCCCTTTGGGGCTGTTAGATTTCAGGTGCATTCTATCCAAGTGCAAGTGCAGGGTGTGTGTGTGTGTGTGTCTGTGTGTGTGTGTCTGTGTCTGTGTCTGTGTCTGTGTGTCTGTGTCTGTGTGTGTACAGAAACTTGGGAGATACACAATGGCTAAGGACCTGCTTGTCCTTACCATGTCTACTGCCTCTTGCTCACCAGTCCAGGGCTGAGCTTCCACCCCGACTCCCTGCTGAGCCCATCCACAGCCCCAACACCTGCCCCATGTTCCGTCCACCTACAGGTGCACCTGGATGCGGTGCGCCTCCCTCGCCAGGACTCCATCTGTCTGTCACTCACTGCAGGCTCCCAGGGTCCAGCTCAGTGCAAAGACCTTAGTAGGACCTCAACAAATAGCTGAATGAATGGGCAAACAGGGCCCAGGGTGGCACCCCAGGAGACTGCTGGGGACTGAGCAGTGCTCTGAACCAGGTAGAAAAAATAAGCACTCAGGACACACACTGTGCCCCCCACACCACCACTGCACGTCCCCTTGCCCTGCAGTCACACCAGCTCTGGGCTCAGGGGGCGTGCTCAGCAGAAAGCCCTGGCCAGGCAATTCACTGACGGGGTAGAGCAGGGAGTGGCCCCACCCACACCACAGGAACTGCCAGCAGTGCGTGACACCTGCCCAGGACAGAGTGTCACCTCAATGATAGTGGCCTCCTGGGAGGCTCTGGCTCAGACTACACCTAATAGGGCCCAGAGCTGTTCATTCCTGCCAGGCAGGGACAGAGAAGGGCCAGGCCTAGGGAAGAGTTTGACCTTAAATTCTTCAGCTGTTGTGAAGTTCATCACTCAGCTACAGCCCCAGGACAAGCGTGCTGCAGAAAACCCTTCAAGATGGGCACAGACCTGTTATCCCAGCTACTTGGGAGGCTGAGGCAGGAGGGTCAAGAATTCAACATTATCTAAGTAAACATAGTAAAGACTGTCTAAAACAAAACGAAACAGAAAGATCCCGGAGCATGTTAAGAAGGATCCTGAGGTTGTCAGGGCCTCAGACAGCTCCGAACTTCACGTTTTCAGAGGCCTGGGATTACGAGCTATGAGTGGCTGTTTAAGCCACAGGAGTTGTGTGAGCTCTACTGACCCTATGCCCCCACTCAACATCAGGTGCCTAAGTGGCCAGAGCTCTGTTCCCCTGGGAGTGGGATGGGCCTTGCTGTACCCTGGGGAGCCCACCCTGCAGCACTGAGCAGGGTGTTAGGAGGACAAAAGACTGTCCCCTCTACACCACTGTCTTGTGAACTCATGAGGACAGTGCTCTTGCCTGTGGCCAGGAGAGTACAGCCACCTATGGGGGGGGGGGACAGGGGACAGGGGGGCTTTCCAGCCCCTCAAGAGGCAGAAGAGATGGTGCTGGAGAGGGCACCAGAAATGAGAGGTGAGGGTGCGATGTGGGGGACTGGAAATAGGATCCCAAATATAGCTGCCGGGTTTGGACAGAGTGGGGGTCCTTCTTGTCAGGCCTGGGTTGGCAGGGACAGAAAGCACGGGGGACAGTTCATAAGGCACAGAGCTCAGGAGGCCAATGAGAGACACAAAGAGAGGAGCACACAGGGGCAAAGGTCAGCAGGCCCTTCCGAGTTCCCAGCCCCACTCCTGGGTTCCCAGACCTGCTGCCAAGCTGGCTCCAAAGACCCAAAAGCCTTCCTTGATGCCCAGAGGAAGAGGTACTATTTCTCTGCACAGAAACACAGCCAAAGATTTGTTCCAATTTGCACAAATTTGTGCTAAAATCATAGCACAGCCCACAACCATCTCTGCTGTGCTGCTGCCAGGCAAACAGACCCAGTTACCTGACACACACACAAGCTCCTCAGAGGTGGAGACAGGCAGGCCATGGGCACGGCTAGAGAGGAGGTGCCACAGCTAGAAGCCACCCCAGACCCCAGCCCACGGCCCACAGCACCAAGCAAGAGGTCACAACAGGGCCCACCACAGCCCCTGGCCTTAACACTGCTCAGGGTTCGCCCTGACCACAGGCTCCGCATTTAAGTGACCCGGCAAGATGGGCTGCCGTTCTCTGCACCAGGACTGAGGGTGCTCGGCAGGGCCCCCTGTCCATAGCCCCAACACAGGGCACCTCAGCTCAGGCTGGCATTTAAAGAAACCTGCCTTTTAGACATGAGCCACCCAGCCTCTCCTAACCTCATGCTTTCAAAAAAATAAAAATAAAATGTTTTCCAAAGCAGCTGTTGCAGAGGTAGAGGAGACTGCCAACAGACTCACTGAGGGGTGTGAATGGGTCTCCGGGTCAGTACATTCTTAACAGGTCTTTGAGGGCAATTTTGACAACATTTGACTTTTCCCTTGATTGCTGACTTCATAACCAACCCGTACAGCACATGCCCTGATGCTGGTGGGGATTTTTCATCCACTGTCTCCCTGACCACACCCAGCCCCAGAAGCTAGGAGCCTCAATCTCACTTGGCCATTGGCTTCCCTTTCTCTCCTTACCTTGCTGGGTACAAAACAGACAGAACTGGAACATTACTGGTAATCATTCAAGAATTCCAAAAAGGAAGTTGATGCATCCTTACAGGAGAGGTAACCCTTCCAAAACCATCCAACAGAGCTCCTCTCCCCACACAGACAAGCCAGGAAAAATGACATGGAAGGAAGGGACAAGTACAGGGGTCCAAAGAGCAGAGTGGGCCCTGGAATTCAGATGCCCAGGTTTACACCCTGGCTGTACAGAACAGGCCGCTAGATCTCCAGCATTTTGCAGCTGGCCCTCCAAATCCACATCCCTGGATCCAGAAAGTCCTAGATGGAAAACATTTGGAGAAAACATACACCTGTGCTGAACATGTAGACATTTTTATTCCCTAAATAATACAGTACAATAAATGTTTACAGATTATTTATTTACATTGTGTTAGACATCTTAAGTCACACAGAGATGGTTTTAAACTTAAATGTACCAAAGGATTGTGTAAATTATATGCAAATCCTACAGCTTCCCATAAGGGACTTGAGCATCCAGGGAGCTCTGTGTCCACGGAGTGCTGGAACCAATGTCCCCATAACAGCGAGGGACAACTGTACTTGGTCTGCTCTGACCTTCAGTCTCCTCTATACAATGGGGATGCTCTCCCTCAGGCCGCCAGCTGAAGGGACCTGCAAGCTGCGGTGGCTCACACTGCTGGGATGATTCAAGCTTCCCCTGCATCCCCCAGTTCCTGCTTCGCTGTGGGGCTTGCCCTGTGCCTGGAAAGACAGGGCAGCTGCACGATTTGAACACCGAGATCAGGCTTCCTGCTGAGATTCCCCCAACGCCAGCCACCAGAAGACGCAGCTGGGGCCAAGGATCCTGTGCATGGTGACCTTCCAATCCCTACCACAGTGCAGGGACACACCCATCAGGAATTCAGACTCCAGAGGCTCGGCCCCCTCGTGCCCTCCCTGCCCCATCACCACCCTGTCCCCCATCATCGCCCTGCAGCCTCTAAACATACCAGATAAACAGGGCCAGGAGAGGTCTACAGGAGGAGCAGCAGCTTCAGGGCCAGCTAAAGACCTTTCTCTCCTCTGCCCTTCCCCAGCGACAGTAACAGAAAGGGGACGGTAGTGGGGTGTAAAATAAGATGATGAGGGCAAACGTTGCGTTTTCTCTAAATACTACAGAAAGAGGTTTCTCCTTCACTAGACCAGGGAAGGAACCCAGGTGGCAGACTTACCCACCCAGTCCACCTCCCTCTCCTGCCCCCACTGCCAGGACTGCTAATCAATCCAGATACTTTTCTTCCCTGGATGATACAGCTGCAAAAAGCTCAACAAAATGGGTTGAGATCTACCGTGCTTCTGTCTTCACCCACATGTCACACTGCACACACACTCCAGCACACAGACCTGGTGTGTGGCTGCCACGGCAAGCAGGAAGACCCAACCTTCAGGGAATCACAGTGAAACTCAGCACCTGTTTCCACTCTGTGCTTCAGGCCCCTGTGGGGGAGCTTCCTGGGGGAGGGGAGGGTGGAGCCCCAGGCAGCCACACACCTGTCTAGAAGCCAGCCCCAGCTCCCCAGGCCGCAGCAGCTGTTTCCCAACCCAGCTCCAGCTGACAAGCGAGACAGGTAAAGGAAGGAAGAAGGGGGAAGCTGTGAGCCCCACTACTCACTCATTCTGCCCCGGCCCAGCCTGGCCACAGGCAAAAAAAAAAAAAAAAAGGAACTGTGATGGCACAGAGCCACCGGACATGTCAGCACTAGTGGAAAACAGAATCAGGAACTGGGGATAAGTAAACACACAAGGCAAAAGCCAGGTGCCTCCGTGAATTAAAATGTCTTGTCTCTGGTTGAGATTCCCTCCCAGTTGTGAGAGGGTAAGCTGGGCCTAGGGAGGCCCAGTGGCCCTGGAGCCGGGGGCAGCATCCACCTTGCAGCCTGCACCTGTGTGCTGGTGTCAACCAGGCCAGCACAGCTCTTCCACTACACAAGCGATGGTGAGCCCTTTAAAGGTCCCAGTGATAACGCACTGCTTGCTGCGGTGTGAGTGTCACCGGTTCGCCAGCACTGACTTCTGCACTAGAACTGTTGGCCACCTGAGGCCTTTACAGAAGTTTCCTCACTGCTGCCTGAAAGCCAGTGCTTACCTTTCTCAGACAGGGAGACAGAGTCACAAAGAAGAAAAATGGCCCCCGGGGGTCCCAGACGAGCAGACTTAGAACCCAGAGGCCCAGCCGCCAGGCCCTGCAATTGCCCTGGACAGCAATGCCCTCCTCGGAGTAAGCAGCCGAGGCCTCAGCAAGTTCTGGCCCAGGGCTCAAAGCCTTGCTTCCCAAGGGCCCAGGCCAGCAGCAAGACACTGGCGCCTAAGCTGGTGGGACAGGTGTAGAATCTCAGACCCCTGACATGGAGGGGGTGCAGGCGGGAATCTGGGCTTCCTCCCAGTGATTCTGAAGCATCCCAGAGGCTAAGAACCACGGGACTAAAGAACCCTGTGAGTGGAGTACATCTATTATCCCCTTTCTTAAGTGAGCAAAATGAAGACTAAGCAATTTACCAAAGACCATGGGGCCAGGATCACAATTCTTAATTCTTTGGTTTTACTTCTGCCTCCCACAAGTGAAAGCCCTGGCTCTAGACAGCGCAAAGCCAGTCAGCACAACATGACTAACTCTCTCACACACCATCCCTACTCTGGGATGGGAATTTACAAACTATTCCTGTAAGCCCCTCCCTGTGCCAGCAGATCCAGGGCATCCTACGAAAAGACGAATTCATCTTTGGGGTCCCCCAGATCCTTAGGACAGCAAGAGAAGCTTTGTGAGAGTAGCGCACTGGTAAGTGTGTAACAACAGGTGGCTCTCAAGGAGGAAAAGGGCTCTGGGTTGTGGCAGCTCCCACTGTCCAGTGCATGCGTACCCCCACCATGTCCAACATCTACTAATCAAGACACTGTGGGACACAGTGCTGGGGAAAGACACGCCCAATCGGTTCAGCAGGAGGCAGAGGAATAGAGCTGAGGGAGGAACCAGAGAGGGCTGGAACTTCGTCCCAGGGTGCCAGCCATGCAGAGTGCCCTCAAGAGTTGCCCTTTTCTTTCTGTTTTCTACACTTAGCATTCTTTGTCTTTTTGTAAGTTTCTGACAAATAATCTACATACAATGTAGAAAACTAGGAAATAGATGTGAGCTAAAGAACAGAAATACAACTTTCTCATGGTGTAAATATAGTTGCAACTTTCCAGACAGCTATCACAAGGCGTATACCTGGACAGCACATTCTGCCCTGTAACCTGTTCCTCTAACTCAGCAATATGTAGTGAACAAACTTTCCCATCAAGATCCTAGAGCAACGCCATGGCTGCCAACGAGGCCCTAAGTCTTGCCACTGGAGGTCCCAGGACTCACTGTACCGATCCTCTGTTGTTTGATGCCCAAGATACTGCCAGGTGTCTCCTAGGGTCAGAGCATCCTTACCAAAACACACACCACACATCACCAGCCTGTTTTATGATTTCTTAGGATTCATTCCCAGAGACAGAATTTCTAGAACAAAGAGCTCAACCACTTGTGGGCTTTTAGGGTATACTATCATTCTCCTTTTCCTCCTTTGGTAAGCACTGAGAACTCCAGAACTCTAAGCTAAGTACTACAAGAAAGGTGAGAAAAAGAGACTTTGGCTTTGACCTTCAATCACTGGAATGTGAACCACTGTTGTTCCTCTTGGGGAGCTGAAAATAGGATCTCAAGAATGAAAGAATGAAGGGCTGGCCAGATAGCTCAGTGGACTAAAACACCTGCTTAGGCAGAGCACAACGGCTGAGTTCGATCCCTAGCATGCAGTGCCGGCCCTGCCCTCGGGTCGTGCTGAGATGGCCATTGAGACTGGGCATGGTGGCATGTGCCTGTAATCCCAGTGCTTGGGAGGCTGAAAACAGGTGGATCACTACAAGTCCGATCTAAGTAGCGACACTCTGAACACCCTGTACACCTCGTACATTTAAAAATATATTTAAAAAAAATTAAAGAATGAATGAGGGGACTAAAGGTGGTATACTGCATCCCAGGCTCACATAAGGACAAAAACATGTAGAATGATAAGAATCCGGCTCATAGAAATGAAGGACAGAGTAGAGACAGCTGATGAAAGGTAGGACCTGACCACCTCCACCGGAGCTCTGTCTACCATGCTGACTCTGACAAGGCTCTAGGCAGAAGAACCAGCTAGAACCAGGATGACTTTTTACTTAAACCAGAGTTTAAAATTCTGACTTTCTTTTGCATTAATACACAAATCCCAGCCTAGGAAGAATGAGAAAAATCCTGAAGTCTGTGCTTCAATTTTCCCTGCTTTATGATGAAGCTTGAAAATCAAATCAAATCAAATTTGGCTGAGGAAAGAAACAGAAATAAGAGGAAATCTGAGGGAGCCCCACCTGGTCTCGTCCAGCAGCACCTCAGATTTTGCAAGTGGGGACTGGACACGGGCTCCTTATCCAGGTCTCCAGGACCAGCCCGGCCACTGGCTCAGCCACCAGCTCCCCCACCAGAATTACTGCCTAAAGCTCCAACTAGCCTCCTCCAAGGAGCTCTCCCAGACTACCCTGGCTTCAGATCCAAGCTCCTACCACCTGTAGAAGGTGCAGTTGAAGCAAGATGCCTTGGGATAAATTCCCAACCCACCGCATTTTGCTGTGTGACGTGGGCACATTAGGCTACCTCTCCATACATAGTAACCCTACAAGGTAGCTCTGAGGATCAAATGAGGTGGTTTTTATAATGTGCTCAACACCTAGGGGCCTGGCAAGTGGAAATCGGGACCCCATGACTCCCAGCAATATTCCCTTTTAGAAGAACCGCCACCTCGACTTCCTTTCTCCACCCTCCAGTTCTTGCTACAAGTGTACCCATAGGAGACATCAGTGACAACAATCACTTCGTAACTCACACTGAGCCACGCAGTTCCCATTATGTGGTCACGTTGATGCCAATCCTCCCAAAGGCGGGTGCCCATTTTACAGAAGGGGAAATCTGAGCCTTTATGCATTTATTTAAGTGGGCCACATTATTTAGGCGACAGGAGGTAGCTGTCTACATAGCTTTGCACTGAGCTCACACGTGCATTACCCCACCCGCCTGCCTCTCTTGGCCATCGGAGAGTACCGATGGCTGGGCTCTCCAGCCCCACTAGACCATCTCAGAAAAGCAGAAACTGGGAAGCTCAAACAGCTCCTCTCACCCAAACCTACCAGAGATGGCTGCGTAGAGGCCCGTGCTGGGTGTGTCATCCTGACCACTTGCTGTGTGACCCAGGGCAGTGACTCCACCTCTCCCAATCTTCCCTTCCACATGCATTTAGTAAGGACAGTAAAACAATCATTCATTTTGAAAAACAAGTGAAATAGCCCAGGTAAAAAGCACAGCTTAGTGCCCAGCATAAAATTGGCAACACTAAATAGGACCCTTGCTTCAGTGCCTCCAGTAAATCCATTCAGGATTGGGATCTTTCCTAAAATTCCCCCTCTGGGAAATGGCCTACCTGGGCCGTAACACGAGGACTGCAGGACCCCCAGGCTGCCCTCATGTCTAATCTCATCTCTCCCTGGCAAGTGGAAATCAGGACCCCACGACTCCCAACGATATTCCCTTTTGGCTAATTCCTCCATAACATATAGATTTCATTTCATACAGTCCTCCCTGCACAGCCTCCTTAACCAGAAACATGCACATATAACACGGATTTGTGAAAGGGCCTGGCTCCCACATCCTGGTTCTCACCCACTGGCCATCCAGGTCTGGCAGAAGGTGGCCCAGCCGAGCCCAGTGCAGCCACACACGGAGCGACCTGAGCCCTAGTCCACCACAAGGCTGGACGGAGGCTGCCCACTGTGCATTCAGAGCCTGAAGGGGGCCCAGGGCCTCGGGGCGCAGTCCCCTCAGCCTGGACCCCCATGCCAGGTAAGGGTGCCGGCCCAGATCTGTTCAGGAAGAACAGAAGAATGGGAACAGACCAGACTCCTATGCTCTTTTGCTTTTTTTATTTTCCACTTGCTTTTGAAGAAAAGCCCCATAAAGTAGAAACTAATATGTTTTTACAACCCCTTAACAACTTACCCTCTGTGCTAACATACTGTAAGTAACTGTCAGTGCCTTGTTATACATGTGGTTTATTTTAAACACCAGTAAGATGAAAACTGAGTCCCTTATTGGAAACTGATGGACACATACATGAGGGGAAGGCATGGTCATGTGTGTGCACATATATGTAGTTTCATCTCATTCCGCACACACAGAACTGCCTTCCACCTCTCTCATCCTCTCTTCTTTCTTTTTTTCTTGTCAATTCTTTCCTCCATCCCTGTAGGAGGAAAAATACACAACACAAAATGCCTCATTTTAATGGTGTTCAACCATACAGGACAACTCTGCTGTGTGTGGTCATTCACTGCCTTCTTTGTGGGCGCAGCCCCAACCTTCTGCAGATATAAACTGTAACCATTTCCAACTGTTGTATAACTCCCCACGATATCCCAGGACTGAGGGTGATCATAATGCTTTATGGGCTAAGGACTAGGGACTTTTAATAAGTCTGCTTGGGAGTGGGGCATTCATTGGCACAGGTGTGCCCCCCATCCCGGCCCCACTGCCCACCCACCAATGTTAGCACACCCGTGGGGAGGCTCTCAGGGCCCTAAACTCCCCCACCTGGCAGCTGGTCCCCGCAGCCAGCTCCCTAGCCTAAACAGTGCACATTTCCAAGGTGGGCTGCAAACCTTCACGACACACTGCTACCACGAAGGATGTGTGCCAGGCCACCTGGACACACTCCCGAGCAGTAGCCAGGCTTCTCCACAAGACAATGTCCCACATACACCTGCCAGAAGCACCCCTCCCCTGTGCCAGAGGCAAAAGGATGTGGCTGTCCATAAACTCTCTCCTTCTTCTCCTTCTCCTCCTCCTGCCCTTCCTTTTCCTCCCCTTCCCCCTCCCACTCCCCCTCTCTCATCTTCTTTTCTAATGTATTTAGGACAAGGTCTATAGGGTCTACAAGGTCTTACTACATAGCTCGGACTCATAGTGATTCTCCTGTTTTCAGCCTCCCAAGTGCTGGGATTACAGAGGTGTGCCACCACACCCAGTCTCAATCACTATCTCAGAGCGCCCAGGGGGCGCAGCTGGCACAGCATGCAGGGATCGAACCCGGATGCTGTGCTGTGCCTAAGCAGGCACTTTAGTCCACTGAGCTATCTGGCCAGCCCTATAAACTCCCTTCTTTACTTAAAAGCCTTTTCTTCCAGCCTCCCTCAGAGCCACGCTGCTCACAGAACTTCACGTTTTGTGTGCCAGTGATGACTTTTCTTATAACCAACACAGAAAGCAACATTTTCCTAATGGACAATAAAATAAATATGCAAGTATGATGAAAAAAAAAAAAACATTCCCCAGCCCCCACATGTGCCTGTCTCTGCTCCAGGGCCCCGGTCCTCAGCCCCACCTGTGTGGCCCATGGTGTAGCTGAGCTTCCAGCTCCGGGCTAGCCAGGGAGGCCCAGTATTGGAGAAGCTTGGGGGAGCCCAGGCCAAAGGCAAGGCCCGAGAGGGGACACAGCTGAAGGCAAGAGGCCTGCAGCCCCCACAGGCCCCAGCGCTGGCACAGAGCCCTGAAAAGAAGCATGTCCCAACGCAGGGGGTACACCAAGCCCTGCCTACCCCAGCCACATCTGTCTCATTGCAGCCGTGAGCCGCCCAACACTTGCCAGATGTGGCCTGCCCAATGGGACGGAGTTCATTTTCCTCCTGTCCTGTGATAATACTTGGCTGTGTTTATTTAACTTTCTGCTTTGGATGGTGGAAAGATGGGCCAGGAAAAAAATCGGTTTGGCTCCCTTCGATCAAAACAGCAGCCCACACATCATGCAAGGACACCCACACAGTGACGCTCCTCACCACCAGTCGAGAAGACACATCTGGCCCGCTGATGGCAGGGGCTGCTTCTTACTTGGACCCTCAGGGCACTGCGTGGTGCGAGGTGGTAGGGGCTACCGCTAGAACACATGCTCCCTGCGTCTGCAGTGCCCCCTCCTCCTATGGCCGGATCTCATTGGTCCTCCCCACCAGGTCCTGGGCATCCCTCACCACAGAACCCCCAAGAAGCAGAAAAAAGGACCACAGCAAAGGAGTGAGCCCCCAAGAATGGTTCTGTGCCCCTGGTCCTCACTCCACACCTGAGCACCATCCCTAGAGACATCACAGGCTCCAAACATTCCTTCTGCATGCTATCCTTTCTTTCCTTTTTTTTTTTTTTTTTTTTGTTCCCATTACTAGGGGTTGATTCCATGACCTCACACTGAGTTATAACCCAGTCCTTTTTATTTTTTATTTTGAAACAGTCTTGCTAAAGTCACAGAGGTGCCCAGGCTGGGTTTGAACTCAGCCTCCCAGAGTGCTGGGATTACAGGTGTGCCCCACCATGCCTGGCTATGTGCTTCCTGTCCTTATGGACTGGCTTGGCTCATTCCACACCCTCTGCAATGAACACAAAGGCACCAGGGCCCGCAGCTGAAGTGTCTGTCCCAGAGGACCCCTTGCATGCCATCACCGTGAACACCCTCTGGCAGACAGGACCCAGCCCGTCACCCAGCCTGCTCTTCCCAGCCCCCCCCCCCCGGGCTTAGTCCTTCTGGACAAGAATACCCTCAAGTCAAAGCTTTGCCCATTAGTCACTCCCTGAAAAGAGCAGCCCCCACTCCTGGCCCTGTACCCCCAGGTGATGAAGGTGTGGCCACCTGGGAAACACACCCAGAAAGGGGCCTGTGGGCCAGCATGGTAAGTCCCACAAGGGCAGGGCAAAGTCTGGAAAGGGAGTACGCCCCACAGCTCCCATGCTCCTCACCGAGGAGGAGGCCAAGGCAGGGTCCCCAGCAGGGAGACAGCAGCTGCCATGGCTGCAGTCCCCAGGGCCGACCCCTGTGGCCCTGCTCTTCTGAGTTCACGCCCTGTGCCCACCCCGACCCAGCTTCTGAAGCCCCCACCTCTGTGGGCTCCACCTCACTTCCCAGCCCCCTGCAGCTGTTCATCCCTGATGTGCCTCCTCTGTGTTGGGGTGGGGTGGCTGCTCCCTGAGTTGGCTTCTCTGTACCTTAAATAAATCAAACGCTGTTCCACTGGGTCCCTTACTTTTCTCCAGGCACCCCGCTCAGCTGAGACACCTGAGTGTATCAGGCTTCCCAAGGTGGTGGACTCTCTGGGGGCAGAGGGACCCAGCCTGCTCCAGCTTCCCTGAAGCTCCAGCCAGGGACCCACCATTCACCCTTAAAATGAATTCATCCCAAGCCCTCTGCTTTGTGACTTTATTTAATCCCCTAGATTATAGGGGGAAATTTAAATACAGGTGCATGCAGAGAGAGAACCACAGCTGCCCTTGTGGCCCCTGGGAAAAGCAAGGCCAGGGGCTATCCACATACTCAGGTGTCCCCTTTAGGGTACACCAGTAGTCCCAGGTGTGGCCAGGCCCTCAGGTGTGCTGGACAGCACTGGAAAACTGGCGACAGGAAGTTCAGCATAATGGGGTGTGGGACTCACAACATCTTAGGAGGAAAGCCAAGGAAATGATGCTGTTAGCCCAGGAGGTGGCAGGCTCAGGCGCCCCGAGAGCTGTCCCCAGGCATCTGAAGGGCTGTCATGGGGAAGAAGGAATGAGCTTGCTATGTGAACCCAAGGGGTCACACCAGGACCAACTGGAGAAGCCAGGACACCATCAGGGAGGATTCCACTAGCAGAGGCTATCTGGGAAGGGTCGAGCTTGTGAGGCCACCAGGGCAAGAGCTGGGCAAGTGGAACAGAGGCCCCAGGGGCCACAAGACCTAGACAGAAGAGGAGATGAGTGCTGGCCTTGCTGGCCCTCCAGTGATTGCAGGGGCTCCAGGCTGGCTGCAGCAATGAGTCCTGGATGGGAGGGGCCTGATCAGCTGCCACAGCTGCCACCCAGAGAGTGCTCAACAGGGGCTGATCTGGTTTCTCCCAGGAGGGCAGAAATCGGAACGTTTCTATGGACTCCTCCTAAACAGTTAAGCAAGCCCAGCCAAACTATGCATGGCCATCCAGCCCGACTTTGCATGGCCTTCCAGCCCGACTGTGAGGGGAGCCCTGGACATGCAAAAAGCACACAGCGCAGAGCGTCCGCCCCAAGCCAAGGGCCCGCAGGAGTGCATGGGTTAAAGCAGACAGCTCCGCATACTTCAGGCTGCAGCTGGCCTCAGCCCTCGGGAGGCCCCGTCAGCTGCTCAGGCCCCGCCTGACCATCGCGCCTCAGCCACCACGCCTGGGACCCCGGATCTGGGAACAGGGCAGCTGCCTGAGGTGGGCGAGATCCCACCCCCCGTGCCTCACTAAGGGCCATCTGCTTATGTGGCACAGCAGCCACGAGGAACAGTGCAGACCTCTGCCCCACCCCCACCTCTTCCCCTTCCCCTGCACCTCCAGGTCTGCACATAGGGGACAGACCTCTGAGGGAAGTCACGGCAACTCCATATGTATGACCTCCAGGAACACAGACAGGAAGGGCTGGGCTGGTGTCCCGTGCCCAGCAGACTCATGTGAGCCTCTTAAGGAGGCCCATGGTGGTTTTTAACCATTCTTCATAAATGAGGAAATCTCTCCTCAGAGAGGTTAAGTCACTCACCCATGATCACACAGCCAGCAAGTGGCGGAGTTAGGATTTGAACCCAAACCTGTCCAAATCTCCCCATGTCCATGCCAAAACTAGACCAGCACGTTCTGGTCTCTAGGCCCCTCCACCAGGTTATAACTACCTGCCACCTGACTCTATGAGAAACGAAAGAGGACAAAACCGGTGTTACTGTATGAACTGCAGAACAGCTGGAAGATGTTGAGCCACTTTCCTCAGTTTCCCCACCTGTCTATAAGGTTGCATGCCTTGCAGGGATGGTAGGCTGTGGGGTGCAGTAAGTTAGGGAGCTCGGGACTGGAAACATAAGGTCCCCAGGGTCCCAGGGCCCCAGGGCTAACCCCATGCTGTCCCACCCTGACTCTGAGCATGGCCTCCCCAGGCAACACTGGCATGTCCCCAAGTCCAGAGCCCTGAGGAAAGCTCAGCATTTCATATCCCAAGCATTAACCCCTAAGAGCCCCTGAGCTGGATGAGCCTTCGCCAAATACATAGCGGTCACTACCCTGGGGCAGAGCGGCGCAGGGTCCGGCTGGTCTCGGTGGTTGCTGGACTCCTTCCTGGTGGCTTTCTGTGCATACATGTATCAAGTCAGCTTAGGAAGTCCTGAAGCCATGCACTTCTAAGAGGCTGAAGAGCAAGGAAGGCAGGGGACGCAGGGTGTGCCTTGCGTGAAGGTTCTATCCTATGTGTGGGCCCAAGTTACCTGACACCAAAATGAGGAACAGCAGTGACCTCAGGGGAGGATAGATGCATAGCTGGAGCTGCTATTATTTTTGTGCCCGTGTGTTCATTAGCAACTCACTTTTTTAAGTTTTTTGTTTGTTTCTTTGTTTTGTAGTACTAGGGATTGAACTCAGGACCTCAGGCTTGCCAAGCAGGCGCTTATGCCCTTGAGCTATCTCCCCAGGCCACAACTCACGTTTTTTAAAAGTTTATGTGTGTTCTGCTTAGTACCTCACCACTGGGGTACCAGGATGCCTACGCTCACTTTGCCACTCCAGCTTGCTCTTCTCTTGCAAATCCAGGCCTACTGCCCTATGGGGCCTCAGAGGGGTCCTTGCCCTATCTGGACTCTTATTTCCCTGCGGGTACAAGAACAACATTGCACTAGGCTCCTCCGGGACCCCTTCCTCCCCAGTGTCACGCACCCTGTGATCTGGCAAAGCCAAAGCCGGCTTGGCAAGCAATAGCTCGATTCACCCCAGCTGTCTCTGCACCTCAACCTCACTGCTGAGCCACCAAGATGGCAGAGCAGCCTACCAGGCCAGCAGCACAGGCGGGCAGGGGCTTGGCCCTCCAGGGGTCAGCTGCCTCTGCCTCTGCCAGCCACAAGTGGCTGTGTGCTAGGGAGCCACTGCCCAGTCTTGAGACACCCGGGCTGTCAGCATGTGCTCCTGCCCTGAGCCCATTAGCTCAGAGAACAACCGCTCCTCCCTGTGCCTCTCATCTCTGAAGCCACCGTGAGTCCGCAGTTTCTCTTCCATTCGCTCCACCTGTTCTTCTTAGCCTCCGTGAAATCTCCTCTCACTTAAGCTAGACAGTGCTCACGGGATGCAGCCACCACACCCTGAGGGACCAGGATGCAGAGCAGAGGCTGAGAGCACTTTCATCCCCAGCCAGGAAAGGCCAGGAGTTAGTGAGACACACCGCCCACTGTGCAAAGAGCCTGGGCTGCCAGGAGGAGCACACGCAGCCCCCCCAAGCTCCGCCAGAAGGCCCTGAAGGAGAGACAAGTGGCTGCGCCCCTCTTTCTCCTGCAAACACAGAGACCAAGGCACAGCAAGTGCAGAAAATGTAAGGTGCACCCTCACTCCACCAGAGGCTCAAGGCCACCGGGCTGAGAGCTGGGCTGGGCCCCC
>NDGN011543484.1:0-10119 GCA_002564285.1 Tympanoctomys barrerae
TCTGTCTCTGTTTCTCTGTCTTTCTCTCTAGATCTCTGACTCTCTTCTCTCCTCTTCTCTCTGTCTCTGTGTCTCTCTCTGTCTCTGTCTCTCCCTGTCTCTGCCTCTCTCCTCCTCTCTCTGTCTCTCTGTCTCTGTCTGTCTCTCTCTCTGTCTCCTCCTCTCTCTCTCTGTCTCTCTCTTCCTCTCTCTCTGTCTCTGTCTCTGTCTCTGTCTCTGTCTCTGTCTCTCTCTGTGTCTGTCTCTCTGTTGCTCTCTCTGTCTCTCTCTCTTTCTGCCTCTCTCTGCCTCCCTCTTGGCAGAAGTGAAGCCAGTGATTTTCTACACCACTCATCCACAGTGATGCTCGGCCTCCCCCAGATCCAATCACTATGGGACCCAGAAAGCATGAGCCAAGGCCTCTGGAACTATAACCCAAATGAAAGTTAATAAACTGTTGGCCTCAGGTATTTCATCATAGTAATGGAAAGCTGGCCAACACACTAGAGTTAAAAAAGAGAGTTTGAAAGATACAGCACAACTTTTCACTATTTAGCAAGCTTTTTGTAACTTTAGCCAGCTAAGGCTTGTCCTGAAGACCCCAGTGTATCCCTGCCAAGGGGCACTGCTTGAATTAGGAAACTGGAAAAACCAGGAGTCTAATACATGTCAGGGATCAACCCAGGGCAAGTGGGTAGTAGAAGCTGAGTGTCCATCAGATATTTTATGCTAGGGGACTGTGAAAGTTTCCAACACATTTATGCAAAGAACCAACAAAGGGGCTCACTCCATGAAAGAGCCAGCAGTTGACCACTTTCTGTACAGTAACATAGCATATCTAGTCAGGGTCCATAAGACGGCAAGGCTTCCAAGATCAAACGACAACTATAGCAATAAACAGTAATGAACAAAGGAGAGAGGAAATCTGTGATTGAGTCATGCCATCTTATATCAGAAAGTGAAAACAGAGGAGGGTAAAGCTAAGGAAGAGTGGACAGTGAATGGCACATCCACAGTGCTTTTCCATTGCAAGTCCTAGACCGGAACCCAGGTATAAACTGCCTGTGGGAATAGGAGAGCTTGTGTGCAGTATGGAAGGAGAGAATTTCAACAAGCACAGGACTCTCAGTCATGGTATGGGCGTGTGTCTGATTCAATAATATGAGTACCTGTGCTCTGTATTAGTATGAGATGGCTTTGGGAGGTGTGTCATGCACCAGGAAAGTTTTTATTTTCCTGTGAGAAAAGCTAATAAATTATGAGTGTATAAGAGAGGAGTTAAAAGAGGAATGAAGTTTGGAGTAGACAGAGTTCTTTATTATATCTCCAACCCCATAGCTCCAGTCACTAGGGACGCTTATGCAGTCTAGGATTAAAGTACTGATAATTAACTGCTTTGCAGATTTTAAAGGAGATTCAGTAGTAACTCTGTCAAAGTGTTTCCCTTACCTTTCCATGTATTAAAATATTCTATATTGAGTAGGCATAAATTAGGGGTTCAGAACTAGCTGGCTTGCCAAGGATTCTGGTGGACCTTCATGGGATGATGACATTCACAATGACCTTCATGGGATGATGACATTCACAATGACACCATTCATCATCCATTTCTCCTGGAGAGAGTGTGGGGAATCGATGAGGTACACAGCTGCTCCTGCTGTTCTTCCACTTGCATGACTCAGTTCTTCTACAAGATACCTTCAGAATTAGGACAGACAGGAATCTGTTAATACAGAGTCTCAAGAGAAGTCCTTTTCCTTCATACTAGCTGGCAAGTTTTGGTGATTTGCTTCTCGGGAAATGTTGAGAGTAATTTGCAAGAGTCAGTTATACGCTAACAATGCAGAATAACAAATCCTCCCAAACCTAAGGGATTCGTAGCAACAAACATTTCCCTCTATTTTTCTTCAAAAAGACCATATGTTGGTCAAGATGGCTTTGTTTTCATTTATAATAAAGTATTTTATTTACAATAAACTATTTCATGTATAATAAACTGATAAGTACAGCAGGGTAAGATTCTGCCCTCGGTGCTGTGAAAGGAGAGACAACCTTGCAAAACTCGATTTAGAAGTAAATGATTTATGCAAAAGAAGCAACAAAAGATTCCACAATGGAGTTGGAAGTTGAGCACTTTTAATACAAGGGCAAAATGATATGGATAAAAGTGATACAGTACACGATGCCACTTGACAAAGTTGAATAAATTATATTGACTTAAAAAAATAAGTAATGTCTACTTTACAGCAGTAAATATTAATGTAATATTTATGAAATATTAAACAGTATTTCATGTGATTATTGATTCATTCATTAAAAACTGTGTGTATGTGGACTGACCCAAATGACCATAAGCAGCAACCGCAGTACAGGACAAATAATGAATATTGATGCTGTTAGGGAAATTGTAAACAATCTTTTTGTGTAACTGTTATGATTATTATATAAATATTGTATTGTATTATTATAGAGCCATGATTGTCAGAGAGGTAGAAATGTATCAACAATGAAGCTGGGAATTAATCTGGAGCTAAATTTTTGTATAAAGGTCCCTATGAAAGATCTTTGCCTACATTGAACCTTACCTCATGTACAGACACTGGACAACCAGAAAGAATTTAAATTTAGCCAAGTGACAATTACAATACCAATATATCCTATTTAATATTCAGCACAAGTTTGTGTTTCAAAATTTTTATATATGAGAAATTCAAATTTAACTGACTTAAAAATCCTAGAAACATTCATATATATCTCCAGTCAACTTCCCCAGATGTTACTATTTTGCCAGGAAAATACTCCCTTTCCCAAAAAAGCATACGTTTTGTAGATTTCCCCTCAGTTTTGTTCCTGTCTGATGCCTCCTCATTATGAGATTCAGATTATGTTTCTGGCAAGAATCTTACGAGAACAACTTTTCTCTCTCTGAGTCCATGATCTTGGTAAGAAGTAGGAAGTGATGACGGGAAACACAAGTTTGTCTCAGATCTAGCCCATTGGTGCCATATTTAGAAACACAAGCCACTACTGACATCCTGGCAACTCTCTCCAAAGAGAGGAAAATGATGTCATCACAACTGAAGCGGTTATATTATCTAAGTCCAACTTTCATCAGAAAAGAAGCAGAGATTCAGTTCTACCTGAGGCAAGATAGAAAAATGAAGCAGAATTCACACTCATTCCCTTCCTCTCCAAGATAAGAAATATTTGGCCTTAGTTTCTGATGTGTAAATTTAAACAGAATTGGCAGAACTTTTATCTAGAAGTTAGATGTGGTTCTTCATGCGCTCTATAATGGGACACACACAGAACAGCATAGCAGTGTGTCTATACTTACTCTGCTCTCTGCTTACGCATGGAAAGTCTTGGTGATGTTCATCATTGCATGATTTTCTTTAGTATTCTTTCTTTTAATCCAGGCTTATTAAAAGCTATTTTCTCTGTAAATCTTAAGTTTCAGGCAGTTTACTGCTGAGTAGAGGGTGGGATCTATGGATGATGCTAACTTCACTCTTACTTGGAAACAGGCATAATAACTGCAGTGCTGAAGTGGGTACAGTGGTCTCCTAGCACAGAAATCCTGAGCTACTAAGGCTGCCCAGGGGGAAAGCCTTCCACTTTATTCTCACACTCAGTTTTGCTGAAGGATCGCCTGCAAGAAATTTTGTGGATGCTTCTGGTATTTATGCCCCTGGCCACATCATGAGAATGAACACCTCTGTACACATTCTTTTCTGGTACTTAGATTTTCTCCACTTTTAAAATTGCCTGCCCTTGCCTAAAGGATTCATCTCTGGTGAGTGTTGAAATAGTGTCAATATTTTTGTGTCCAGTATTAGGACATAAATATCATCAAGGTGCTTTTTCTCTCTGACAATCTTTCATCGCTTTCTAGGAACTTCAAGTAGGATTCCGACACTTCTTTTCTGTCTCCTTCCTTCTCTCACACATGTGGTGATTGCTGGCTTTGAAAGATTCTGTCCTTTCTTACAGGGTTATTCTGTTTCATGCTGCAGTAATAGAATTCATGAGGCTGAGTAGCTTAGGGATAAGAGAAGACTGTTGGTTTCACAGTTCCAGAACCTGGGAAACCCAAGAGCACATGGCTGGCCTTGGCAAGGGCCTTTCTGCGCTGTTAGCACATGGAAGAAGATGAGTGTTCAAAGCACATGGGTGGGAGGGAGGGATGGGATGAACTCGGTTCTATAGCCTGCTCTTGTGATCAGTAGCTGAGTCTCACACCATGACAGCAATCCTCCCACTACCTTCCATGCCTCAACTTCCAACACAGTTGTGCTGGGGATTAGGCCACAACACAGGTGAGCTCTGACCCGTGACCTACAGCTCACATGTGGTTCTGAACAGCGAGCAATGCAACCCCATCAGATGTGAAATTGAACGTTATGATGTGATGCTTTACAATATTTTTTTGTGACTCCATCACAAGGTGCTCCAGAGTAGACTGTGTAGCCAACCACAGACACTGGAAGAGAGTATGTGGTGCTAACCCTACCCCTATCCCTGCCACACAGTCAGCTGAGAGTGAAGCCACATGTGTCACACACATGCTTGTGGAACGTGGAGAGGCAAGCACTGAAGACTCCCGATGTTTCACCCCCTACATTGTACTTGCAGTGTAAAGACAAGTACTTAATGTAGACTTCCTTATATTGATCTCTTTATCAAGCTTGGACTTGATGCATTTTGATGTAACAAAGTATTCAAAACTACATAAAAAATAAAGTATATGTAGAGAGATAGATTTTATATGTACTCCAAGGCAATTCTTAACGCAAAGAAGCCCAGGCAAGTCAAAAGCCTGGTCACCAAGGCATCAGATTTAACAGATACGTTCTGGCCACAGCACCAAATTTTGCATTGCCAACTTATTTGTTATCCTAAAGAGCCTAAAGCCACCCTGCTTTTTCACTCTCCAACCCCTTCAATTCTTTTTTCAAACTGTCCTTCAGAACATGTTTGCAATTACTCGTGATGTGTCTTCCATCTTCAGCTTGAAGAGGTCACCTCTGAGTGGTTAATCTGGGACACTTACAGAGCCATTTCTATCTGCATCTGATATATTGTACTCCTTGACCGGCAAAATGTATGAAGCACATCCGTTCATCCATATCTAATGGCAATTTTTGCCTGTCTTCTTCTTAGTGCTCCTATTAAAAGCAGTTCACCAAAGACACATATATCTCTTTTCCCTTTCAAATGTACCTAGCTTCCCAGTATTTCCTTTTCTGTGCCTGCATCTGACTTCTCTGCTTTCCAGGCTCCCAAATCAATATTTCTCTTCTTTTAGCTTAATCATAACACAAATTTATGGGTCTTTTAATTTTATTTTCTTTTTTATTTTTCAATACCGGGGATTGAACTCAGGACTCCACACTTACCAAGCAAGCATTTATTCTACTGAGCTATCTCCCTGGGCCCAGTTTTTCTTTCATTACTTAATTATTCTGATTCTGGTACTTAACAGTAAAACTTAACTGTTTTATTTCTCCTACTAATATTTCCTCAGGAAAATCAATTCTTAAAAAAAAAACAAATTACTAAGTATAAGTCTGTCTGATTTTTTCTTTATTGATTTGTCATAAACATGTATTTTTAATCAAATTTAAAATGTTAATTGCTTGTCTCAGATTGTGATGTTTTGAATTATACTGAAGGACTATGCAATTAACTTATTTGGAACCAGTTTGAGACTATTTGCTGAGAGTTTAGGCCTTCAGTTATGAGAAACCCTGTGAATCAAACAGCTTAGCCCTTCTGCCACTCTTTCCATTCACTCCAAAAGTTGTTCAAAACAACAGAAAAGAAGAGCACAGGACACACGCATATCTAGTTTTGCATACTGCGCCTTCCAGGAGCAACATATGGCTGCCTTGTAGAAACCACCTGCTTTTGTAGTGTCTCACTCTCTCCTCAAGATGTGGTCTGGAAATCGATTATTTCCAGGCTTCTTGATTTAAGAGTCTGAAGCAAGAGTCTTCCACAATTTCAAATAGTTTTGACACAAGGTGCAACTCTGTCTCTCTCTTTGTTCATCCTTTTGTTCTAAGACCAGGGAGAACTTATTGAGAAAGAGAAAGCTTCTGTGTGAGAGGGGACAAAAGAGGGCCTGGAAAGAGGGCCCCCTCACTTTATTCATCCTTGAGCTTCATGTGTGCAGATAACATCTGTGTCAGTTTAAGCTGATCTATGTCCCCTGTGGCAACTGATTGGCTGTCCCCTTCAGCATAGGAAATTTGATTTCCTATGTAAATTATCTCTTATAAAATAAAGCTAGATAAAATCAGCTATTGTCTGCCAAAGTTGGTGGTCTGTAATCTCCATACTTATATCCCAAATCTAAAGCCTTGAATGTAGGTCACAACAGAGCCTGTAAAATTTGTGGCATTTTTTTTTCCTCAAATGTCAGTTTTCAAAGGTATTAAAGTCTGAGTTGGTGAGCTTGGAAACAAATAAATAATGTACTTTTATTCCCTTCTTGAGTTAAGATTAATTTAAATTTAATACATGCAAAATACCAACAATGACAGCTTTCACTAATAAAGTGGAATGGAGGACTTTCTAATGCCTCAGTTAGATGCGAGGGTGATCTGGCTGTGACATGTCACCCCTCTGATCACCAGGGTTGATTCAGCTGATCTGGCTGGCGAGGTGGGTGTCCCCTTCCTCCCTCAGTGCTCCATGTGCATCCCTCCTGAAGCTGTGTGCTTGGTTGAAGATGACAACCAGCACCCAATAGAGGAGGCCCGTTCCTCTATCAAGGGTATACAAGTAGCTGTGCTCCCCTGCTAGAACCTCCAAACAAGCTCTGAAGGACTAGTACCTCACCCCTCAATTACGGAGCTTCATCCTTCTAAGGTAAGCATCACAGCACAGTGTCAGGCATTTCCAAAATCACAAACCCTACTCTAGTATATTTATTGACAAAATGAACACCTTGTCTGATGGCAGGCAGGTGCAACATGAAAAGCCAGAAGTTATATTCTGCTGCCTTATGTCTTAGCCCAATTCCATCAGTTGTGACTTCTCCCCTGCAGAAAAATTAGTGAGTAAAAGGAAATAGAGAGAGGCTCAAAAGACCCTAGTCATTGTGCACCCCTAAGCGTGGGCTAGAAGGGTGTGTGTGTGTGTGTGTGTGTGTAGGCATGAAGTTCTTGGATATACAATTTTTTTTGCAAGAAACTAATACTTAATAATATATTACAGGGAACACTTTTTCCTCTGTAACTGATCTTCTGCATGATAGGCTGTTGCCGAGCTGAGGGATTTCCATTAGGGCAACACCACCCGTGTTTTACCTTCCTCTTTCGTTAGAGGAAGTCCACCGTATCTCTGACTCTCATGTTTGAAAGCAGCAGCTGGACTGAAAGGGCTCAGTTTCATCCTTTCCTTTTTCCCTCCCCACTGTGCTTTCCTGTACCAAATGGGCCCTTCATTCAGAACAACTTCTACTTGGGCGAGGCGCATTTGCAGGTCCACCTGGCTACCTCGAAATGATGTCCTTCCACAACTGGAGCAGTGTCCAAGCCTGTCTCTCGTGTGCCTGATTTGGGAAAGAAAGACCACTGTTTTTCAGGACCCTCAGGCCCTAAGAGTCCTATATAGAAAAAGTACAGCAGTTCCTGCCAGTGGGTAGGCACTTAATAAACCTCATTTCTCTTATATTAAGCTGAAATATCTATCATACAGGCTTAAAGACCATTTTTCTTTCAGACCCCCTTTGCATAGGATTTAAAGATTATTCGATTGGATGGAAATCAAGTTTTCTCATTCTATTATATTTCATTTTGTCAGGCTAAAATAACCTGCCAATTATCTTCTCATGGCCTTGTTCTGTGTTCTTTGTCATCTCTCTGTTCATCTGTATGGTCAAGGCCCAACTGACAATATGCTTTTTGTCAACTTTCACCACTCCGGACTGGCCCTGAAGAAAAGGAGTACAGAATAATTGGGCAGTATGGTGTAGATAAATTTTGTCCACCCAAAGACAGTGAATGGGACCGTGGAAGCACCAAGGGGAATGGGCTTTTTTTTTTGTTGTTATAAAATGGGTTAAAATTTGTTTTCCATTATGGGCCAACATTGTGTAAGGTGGTGCTATTGTACTCTGGTGTTCTGTTCAGAAAGCTCCTCTCCTTCCTGCTGTGATGAAACAGGAATGTCTGTTTTGCCTGAAAACAGATGAATCTCTCACCCTGGAGATACAACACAATGTATTTCCAATTGCAATCATCCCAATTTGCAGCCTCCAGCTCTCCCTGGACAATCCCTGGCCCCAGTCTTTAATAACAGTCTTCACATACAAGTGGAATCATTATATGGCAAACGTACCCCTGAATAGAGCTGAACAAGGAGAAATAGCTCTGAATTATAGCAAGTCTATACAAGTCAGGTATTAGTCAGAATTCTCAGATATTAAAACTCTATGGAAGATTGTGGAAAGCTAGGACAGTATAGGAGTATCTAGGTTATCCTTAGGAATAAACTTACATAATGTCATTGAAAAGAAAAATTAAAGGTTGAATAGAACCACTTCTTGGCCAACATATCACCAGTTCCAATTTTTCTAATCATGAGAAACATTATTAAATTGATTTAAAACATCAATTAAGCTCAGTCATGGCCTTAGAATTAATTTCAATATCATGCTTCTGTTGGAAATTACCAATTGATCAGAACAGGCACATAAGGCAAAATCATTGCTATTAGTATTCCAGGCCTGCAAAGGGGATCTGAAGGCTTAGATACAGACATCAGTATCCCCCATTTCATTGTCAAATTCACCTTTATATCTGTGACACCTCCATTACCCTTTAAATTTAATATGTATCAAGAAAACTAGATGATTATCATAAAATCTGTGAAGATTGTGAGCCAAGAAATTCCATATTATTATTTTCAAACAGTGTCGCTCAGAAGAAGGACAAAAGGAACTTGGTTATTGAAAGAAAATGACATCTAAACATGGAGGCAAGAGATCAGGATATAATGCATCAAAATATTCTTAGGTGCCGCTTTGAAAAGTATTTAAGAGAAAGAATGTGGGACCCTTTCTATGAAAAGATTTAGGGAAAGACAACAAATAAAATCAATGGTGATTTCAAGCACAATCTAAACCTCATTTACTGTAATGGCTGATATATTGTGTCAACTGAGAAGTAGAAGCTGAACTAAATGACTCCATAGTTCTACTTCCTAGGGAGAAGAGGACATGCCCTGGAGGAGCTCTTTATGCTTTGGGATATTTAAATAGTTGATTCATTCTCTCAACTTGGCAAGTGTAGACATATAAATGACTCAGCAGGGGATCAGGGTCCTCACTTTGTAAATGTCCTGAGCGCTGCAAGAGGAAGCCACTGAGGTGGTATGAGTGCAAAGCTGCATAGAATATAAGGAAGCAAAAGAGGCTCTTTCTCCCTCTTTTTTGGCTCTTGTTGCTTTGCTGCCTTCCACAGCCATGAAAGGCTTCCCCTGTGCCACGCCACCGGGCCTTGGAGCCAGCTGATTATGGGCTGAAACCTCCATGAACTGGGAGCTGAATGAACCTTTCCTCCCATAACTTTGGGCGTTGGGTATTTTGTCTCAACAGTGACAGCAAAGTAAATAAGATACTAATCATCAAAAGTACGTGTACAGAAAATAAAATAAAAATTATAAAATATAAGAATGTCATTGGGAAGATAGCCTCATTTTCAAAGAGAATAACAGAAGACGTTGAAATGGTTGTGTTATCTCTGTTACCCTTTTTATTCCTTTTCAAAGTAGCCATAAACAAAACAGGATTTAAGATATAATATAGTCAAGCACTAGATTTAAGTTCACTTATCCTTAAGAGGTTCCTATGAGTTTAAGAAGTGGCAAAAAAGTTCCTAGTTAAAGGATTTATTAAAAAAATTAATATTTTTATACAGGCAATACATAGGGCTGGAAAGTACAAAGCAAAATGGCCAGACTTTCTGTTATGACTCTCTCAGTCTTCAAAGTTAAAACACCTATGAAAACAGCAAAATGGGCCAGGGAGATAGCTCAGTGGCCTAAGTGCCTGCCTGGCAAGCACAAGGTCCTGAGTTCAATCCCTGGTACAAAAAAAAGAAAGAAAGAAAGAAAGAAAGAAAGAAAGAA
>NDGN011543497.1:0-11248 GCA_002564285.1 Tympanoctomys barrerae
GTACTATGAATAACCACTAAGAAGACAACAATACGCAATGTATTATTTATTGAAACTGTCCTAATAATAGGTTTGGAAACTGTCTCATTACTATTTTTTCTCAATAAAATTATTAGAAAAATAAAAAAAACAGAATTTTTAAGTTTGTAAACCAGCTTCAGTTCTCAGGATCTCTTCTTATTTCAATCTCTTCTTAGAATACTTCTTTGCTGTTTAAATTCAGCTTTTCATAATATAACTCACACTCATGCCAGGCTCAGCTATTAAATGGCTTAATGGGAAACAGAAGCCCTCTGTTAAGTAATCCTTCCACCATACTCCAGCTCCCACAGGCAGTTGTTCAGCACTCAGCTCTCGTTTTCTTGAACTTACTCCCTTATTTCTAAATAAAATGCTTGCATCACTAGTTATTAATTCATCAAATGTAGACATTATTTGTTGACATTCTGCTATGATAGATGAGGGTTCAGCCTTCTCGCTCTGTTGCATCTCACAACCTTTTCTTCCTGTACTTATTACATTTGTGTAAATTTTTTTGGTTAAAACCCAGTTGGCATTGCCGTTACTGTTACTCTGGAAAAATTCATACCAGAGAACAATATCAGAATGGCATCCTTCATGTATGCCATTTCGTTTTCTTTTGCCCCAAGGTTAATATTCTCCTTATTTTTCGTTTTCTTTTTCATGTGCTTACAAAGTAATTGTTGTGCTCCATTGTATTATTTCTGCAATTATCAAACTATTTTTTCAAGTGAACAGATAAATACAACAATCTCCTAAAGGCTACTTTTCCTCTTGCTCCATATGGGACAGCCATTCCTGGACTTTTTCCTCCCAGACTTGCTGCTTGTTTCTTACCTGGGGATTTTTCATTTTGTTCTTGTGCTCTTTTGTAGGAAACTCACCTTCATTTTGTGGAGCCATATGCTCTTAGATTCCTAAGAAATTGTGCATAGTGATGATAATAATAATAATAATAATTATTATTATTATTATTATTATTATTATTGTGGTGGAACTGGGGTTTGAACTCAGGCCCTAGTGTTTGCCAGGGAAGCGCTTATTCTACTGAGTCATCTCCCCAGCCCATGTTTGAGCTCTTGCTTTTGAGAAAACTTAAAAAAAAATTGTCCTCATACTTGACTGACTTGGCTAGGTATATAATTTTAAATTTTAAATCTCTTTGCCTTGGTATTTTGAAGTCATTTTTCTGTTACTTTCTAACCTCTAGATATTGACAAGAATTCTGGTCTCATTCCATTTCATATCTTGTTCAATGACTTTTTCTCTAACTCCAAAGGAAATTTATAGGATTATTTTCTTTCGCTTCCTGGTACTCTGAAATTTCATAACATGGTGTTCATATGCTTGCTTTTTATCACTCTCTGTACCATGCTCAGTGGATTGTTCCTTAATCTAATAATTCTAATGCATACTTGAGTTCTGTAAAATATTTAATGATGGATTAGAAAATTATTTCTTTTCTACTTTTTCTCTTAATATATTGTTGCACACTCTGGATCAAGATGTTCAAGATTTTTTAAAAAAATATTCCTTTTAATTTCATGTTTTTAGTTTGGTTGTTCTATTTTTGGAAATTTAAAAAGTGTTTATTTTCCAGGGCTGGCAAGATAAAGCCTGACTAAAGCACCTGCTTAGGCAGAGCGCAGCAGCTGGGGGCTCGATCCTCGGCTTGCGGTTCCAGCTCCACCCCTGGGGTGTGTTGAGATGGTGATTGATTGTATAATGGTACACACCTATAATCCTAGTGCTTGGGAGGCTGAAAACTGGAGAATCATTATGAGTCTGATCTATGTAGTGAGACCCTGTAGGCCCTATAGGCCCCTGTACTAAATACATTTTTAAAAAATCTTTATTTTCCAATCTTTGACATAAGTCCTTGTTTTGACTACCAGTTTTCCAGGTCTTAAAATTATTCCTTTTACCTATTTAAAGTATCCACAACAACCTTTCTTCTTTTATTTATTTATTTTATTTTTTCAGTATCAGGGACCAGACTCAAGACCTTGTACTTGTCAGGCAGGTGCTGATGCTGCTGAGCTATATCCCTGGCCACTTTATTTGTTTTTTAGAACTAGTTTTATTAACTCTGTCCTGTTCATTATAGCTTATAGTTATCTCTTCTCTTTCTTTTGAATCAGTTGGTTTAACTGTAGGTTTTCCCAGATACTGAGAGTTTTTGCTGCGTTTTGAGCTCCTTTCCTGTGGGAAGCTTTCTCAAATGTCTGGATGTCTATTAATGTATAACAGAAATGACTGAAAGTTGGTGGCACTAAAATGTAATTGAGACATGTTAATGCATTTTACTGAGGCTACTAGGGTTGTCTGTTTGTCTTTTTTATTGCTGGGACAAAATGCCTGATACAAGTTAAAGGAGGAAAGGTTTATTTTAATACACAGTTTGTAAGGGTTGTGATCCATATTTGGCTTGTTCTAAGACAAGATAACCAGACAGATGAGTAGGAAAGAGGAGAAATAGTCCATCATGACAGTCAGAAACACCGCAACTTCCTTCTTTTCCTTTTGATTTCATTCAGGCTAAAAGCCTATTGCTGGGGCCAGCGAGATAGCTCAGCAGATTAAGTGCTTGCTTAGGCAAGTGCGGGAACCAGTGTTTGATCCTGGATGACGCATGCTGTGCCAGCCCTGTTCCCAGGCACGCTGAACTGGTGATCGAGCCTGGGAGTGGTGGCACATGCCTGTAATTCCTGCACTAGGGAGGCTGAAAACAGGAGGATCACCAGGAGTCTGATCTGCATAGTGAGACCCTGTAGGCCCTGTACAAAATACATTTTTAAAAAAGCTTATTGCTTGGTGATATCTGTACCTAGGGTGGGTTTCTCCTCTTTTGAAAATACATCCCTCACACCCAGAACTATGCTAAACCAATCATTGGCTAATTTAGTACCACATTCCCATGATCCAGAGTCACACACATATGATCTAGTGACCTCCCCACAGGCTCACTGATGAGAGTATATGGCTTGAAAAGGACATCTAGATATAAGCCATAGCAGAAGGACAGCAATTTCTTTCAACTGTGTTTGGAGACTTTTTATTTGTGGATCTTAGATTAAAGAAGTATTTTCTAATCTCCTCACTGGGATGTTTCAAGTAGACTTCTGGATTTTGACAGATGTCCAGAGTGTTCTCCACTTGACTTTATCAAGAATAAATCATTGGTCTCATGTGTGTGTACATGCATGTCTGTGTGTGTGTATGTATGTATGTGTGTGTGTATATACATATGTGTGTGTGGATGTATGCATGTACATGTGAAATATGTAGTTGGTTGGCTTCTCAGAATGAAAGAGGAGGTAGGGAGCCAAGAACTCCACAAAGATATGTCTGACTGCTCCCTGCACGTTACAGGCTATATTTTGCCTTTTCCCAAACTATTTTTAAGTATAAAATATCTAAAAAATGCAATTGCATTTGGAGATAAAGTTTTTAAAGAGGTAAAGATGTGCAAATGAGGTCGTTAAGATGGCCCCAAGTCTGTCCCTCCCTCCCTCCCTCTCTCTGTCTGTCTCTGTCTCTCTGTCTCTGTCTCTGTCTGTTTGTCTCCATCTCTCTGTCTGTCTCTGCCTCTCTGTCTCTGTCTGTCTATCTGTCTGTCTGTCTGTCTGTCTCTCTCTGTCTCTCTCTGTCTCTCTCTTCCCCCTTAACCAGTATGAGGTGAGGATCTTTTTGTGCCATGGGCTTCTTCCCCACCTGACCAGATCCGATGGGTCCAATTGACCATGAACTGTAACTCTGAAACCTTGGCATCTGTGGCCAAATAAAAAATTTTAAATGTTTTCCTCTGTTTCTCTTATTGTACTTATCTTTTAGGGTTTCATGCTTTTGAAAGTTACTTTACTGCCATTTCAATGGGTTAAATCTCTCTCTCTATCTATATCTATATCTATATCTATATCTATATCTATATCTATATCTATCTTCTCTAAATTCATCTTTTCTGTCTAGCTGCAGAAATCTTGCCAGAAGTTGTGATGTCGTGGTTTCTTTAAGAGCTCTCACATGGAGTGGCTCTCAATTTGTGCTTTTCTGTTTGAAAGGACAGTCCTTTGTCCTAGTCTGTGGCTTTGGAGATGCAGCTACCAACATCTCTTGCTCAGCAGATGGTTTGATGTGAGGCTTGCTCAGCAGTGGGCTCTGGAGAAATCCTGCCAGGGAGCCCTCTTCTCCCCGGCTTCAGTGTGCTTTCAAGTCTGGTACCAATGGTGTCAGGCAGTCAACACTGTGGTGCCCCAGTGCCTTGAAGCTGAGCTGGGGTGGGGATGGTGACAGCAGTACAACGGCAGCCATGAGATAGCACACGTATGCCCTCTCTTTTAATTTTCTTTTTCTTATTTTATCTTTTAGTCGATCATTCCCTGTCAGTATTTAGTGATTCTTTGTATTACATGTTCCCTCTTTAAACAGCAGGCTGGTGTCTGCTACCTTGACTTTGAGTGACTATCATGTTGACATCTTGGAGAATGACTTGGTTTGCGTGATGGGGACAGGTGAGAGCTCTTGCTACGTGCATAATAATTCTGGGCAGCGATTATGAGATAGAGAGAGAAAGGCACATTGCAGAACTTCACGGCATCCCTAAACAAGCAGACGAACAAGCCAGCAGCCATCGCAGGCAAACCTTTCTCCACTGTGTATGGCAGGCTGTTGGTGGGAAGCTGTTAACAAGTCTCTCCTTGTCAAATGTAAACACCAAGGTTCGCCAACTCCCCTCTAGTTAGCTACTCAATAACATGCTCATGTTTATTTCAATATAATTTCTCCTAGATCTGCAGGCAAAATCAATGCTCTGGGAATATAGGGGCTATTTTTTCAGAGGCTCTGTTTCCCCTTGGCTGGGGAGGACAGCCTCCCTGGGGAGCTTTACTAAATACTCTCTGGGGTGGCAGCTTCAGTCCCACAAATTTTCCCTAGACAGAGTGCATTGCAATTGATGAGTTTTCTGTTTTCTAAATTACTGTCAAGTTCCCGGCTCATCTCCCTGAGATTATTCCCATCATCTTTATTGGAGATTTGGGTGTCTATGAATACTTCGGTGACACATTTCCAGGATGTCTTTTGCTTTATGCTCACAGATGGCTCATTGCAATCATTCTATGCATTTTTCTTGTTTAATTCTCAGAGGGCATCTTCTTTTCCAGTGTTTTGTTTCCCCTCATCTTGCTCCCCAATCTTTGTATTATTTCCCTATTAGATGCTCTCTGATCAAAAGTGTAGAGGACACTTACCGTGGGGCTCCCTGGAACCTCCTGGAAATCAGGATGATGCCGGAGACGTTTCTGCCAGGCTTTCCATACCTTTTACTTCCTATGGTGGGGTAGGGAGGGAAATGAAAGGAAGAAGCATGCCCGGGGCAGTCTTGGTGCAGAAGTAACAGCAGTTGGTCAGACCTTTGCCCTTACTGCTCATCAATTTTTCTTTTCATTATGATACAAGCAGGGAGGGTGGAAAGGTCAAATGTTTGAAGTGATGAATTAAGATAGAACTATACGCAGAGGGCTCCTTATTGCTGGTGTCAGATTTAGACCTCTGAAGGGAAAAGGGTAAAAGGGAAACATATTTTTTCCTTGTTCAGTGAAGCCTCAGAGTGAAGAGTTTGGAGGGCCCAAGATCACCAACTGAGTGCTTGCCACTGACCTCTTTCTCACTTTAGACCAAGGAATATACTCCTGTGTTATAATATGGGGCCACAGAGCATCCCCCAAGAATTTGCAATGTGTAGGGACATTCTCTGAGAGTTCAGTTATAAAACTGACTTAGATACATCTAGGAAAGTGCAAAGTCACCTTAGAAATAAAATGTGTTCAGGTCTAAGATGTAAGGGGTTTTGACATGAGTGAAGAGAGAAAATATCTCTCAGAAGTCAGTAGAAGAGAGGCGATGCCTGCCTAGCTCTCTTCATTCTGCAGGGGGGTCCTCCACCTCCAAAGCCTCCCATCTGCCTTCCTACCTGCCCACTCGAAAAGTCAGGACAGGCAACCATTAGCATCTTTTCACCTATCTTCCCACTGTCATTCCATCCTTACCGAGTAAATGTTTGCTCATAATCAGGCTCCCCATGTGGCTTCGCCTGCAGAGAATGTGGCGTGATGCTCATATATCCCCATCATATCTGTTTGACAGCTATTTAATCACTGGAAATGAACAAATTAGCACCATGGTATCTGTGAACTTGGCTGATTGGTTTCTGAACCTGGTAACAAATCAGTTGTGTGCTTTGTTCATCACTGGAAAACTGAAGGAGGCCAGCTGGATGTTTATGACACTTCCATATCCTCTGTAAATGTCTCAGGGTTACTAGATAGAGTCATTAATTTTATTGCAGACAAACTTAATTCCAGGGGAAAAGTTGAATAAACTGTAATGCTAAGAAAGCAGAATACTATTGTAATGAGTAAGGACATGAATTCAAAATTTATTTAGAGTTTGGGTTAAAGCCCTGGTTCTTTGATTTTCCTCCACAAGGATCAATCGTGTGTTTTGTCATTCTGTACTCTGAGTTCTTTCATCTAGATATTGAGGGTAATGACTTTTCACTGATAGAAAAGAGTTTTCAAAAAAATTAAATGAAATTTATCTACAAAATCCTCATCATAATGTCAGGCATTGTGGTAAAGGCTAAACAAGTTTTGTAATTATAGTAAATATCATCATCAAATAATTTTTTTATTTTAAGTCAAAAGCATATGTTACTACTAATCAGAGTTTAGGTCAGCCCATGAGAATCAGTGTTAGTAATTGAATTTAAAAAATAGTTTAACCCCAAAGGTTGAAATTCAGCCAACATGAACTGTATGCTTACCACATGCTAGTTACTTTTCCAGTAAAAAGAAAAAAAAATGAAGGTATCTAATTTAATTTTAGGTGGTAATAAATGAACTGAAGATACAGATTGAGATAAAATCCAGCAGTCCACCGTAATAGCGAGGAGCTATCAATTTTAGATATGGAAATGCTAGGCAGTGTGGAAGGCTTTCAGGGAAACTGACCCCTAGGCTGAGACTCAGACAGAGAGGTGACATTCATACAAAATCTGGACGAATTATTGAAAGGAGTCCAGCCCTGAGGAAGGGAAGAGCCAGATATGCTGTAGCAATTGAAAGAAAATGTGGAGAGGGAACCCTGATGGAGTAGGTATGACAGGAAACGAGTTGAATCAGAGTAGGGAGGAATTACAGCGGGCACCAGCAGTGAGGGTTGCAGGTTATGGAGGCCCCACCTGGAGCGTGTTCTAGGTGAACTGTTCTGGAGTCCATTGCGGGGGAAGTAGGAAGAGTGGGGGTTAATGGGTAAATTAAACAAGTTAAGAAATTGTGAATGGACCACACATAGAAGGGTCTGGTGTGTATTTTCTATACTGCACAGCTGGATTCATACTGATCTCTTGTCTTCAGCCTCCCCATCTCTGGGATTACAGGCATGTACCGCCATGCCTGGACTGAGTAGCCTGCTCAGCATGCCTGGGGGGTGGGGCCAGTGCTGCACGTGGTGCCTGGGATTGAACCCCAGCCCCTGCACTTGCCTAAGCAAGGGCTTAGTCCACTAAGCTGTCTCACTGGCCCTTGGGGTGGATTTTGGAAATAAAACTGATGAAACTTCCTGACAATTCAAGGGGAGGAGTGACAAGAGAGGAACTGTAGAAGACTGCTGGATTTGGGCTTAAATGATTACGTGAGTGATCGTTCCATTGATCAAGGGTGGGTGGGCTGAGATAAGGTGGATTTGGAAAGTAATATTAGGAGTTACATTTATATTTGGAATACTTTTGAACTATTAGATACCAATTGACAAATTTTAAGTTTTACAGGTCAAGTTTGTGTTTACTGTGAAGTTGCATAATTCCAAAAGCTGTACTCTGCAGACTTTTGTCATCTCGGATTCATATCCTTGGGACTGCTGTTTTCAATCTTTCTGCTGTGTGTGGAAAAAATATTATTTAAAAAATATGACTTCCTCAGTGAGTTCGTGGTAGAGCTGATCCTAAAAGCTGATCTTGTTTATTATTTCTGAAAAGCTGTAATTTTGACCTGACTTTGTCACTCCACAGATTCTTTTTATAATTAAGAAGCCTAAAGAATCTCCAAGCTTAACAGAGCTTTTGGACAAAAACAGTACCTTGTTTTCACGCAGATAGTGCTTTATAAATAAATGACCAGAGTGGAAATGGACTAAGGACCAAGCTGTGGAAGCAAAATAGACTTTCTTAGACTCGAAGACTTTAAAGGATTGTTTGCCCAGTTGGATTTATTGGCATTTCCAGAAAAAATATAGATCATGTGATCATGCCCTAACAGCAGACCTTGTCAGATATGAAATCATGATTTAAATGTGTATACTTGGAATTTTGTCTAAACCCATATTTTTCGCCTGAGAGATGAGGAGTGGCCGGAGCGGCTATTAGTGAATGCTGAGAAGCCAATACTACAAATCCTGAACAAAACCGCACACAATGTCCTATAAAAACCTCATTACTTACCCATGCTTTCTCTGAATCAGCATTCTGGACACTGCCATAGATATCCTGTAAATTAAACACTTGTAAATTATCCATTTATAACATTTGTCAATAGAAGCTACAGAAACAGATAACTTAAAAAAAATCTTCTTGCCATAGCTTGGTAGCAGCTTGCATTAAAGTTTTATTTTATTTATCTAGCTTTTTGTTTGTTTGCAGCACTGGGGATTGAATTTATAGTCTTTGAAGCACATCTCTAGTTTTTTTTTTATTTTTTATCTTTGAGACATGATTCAGTAAGTTGCTAAGTTATCCAGCTAATCTTGAACTCGTGGTCTTTCTGCTTCAACCTCCCGGATTATGGGTATGTGGGGTTATGGGTATGTGCCTCTGTGTCCAGGTGCTCTGAGGTTTTGCTTTGATTTTTATGAATAGCTTTGAAGACCTCAGACCTACTGTACTCTGGCCTGATAGTAGCTGGTCATATGTTCCAAGTAATTCAGACCACCTCTTTGACTCATTTATGAGGAAACTGGAAGCCAATCAAGAGCAAGGAACTGTTCTAGGCACTTGGGCATGGGAAGCTGGAAGAGGTAATCCCTCTTACTGATGTGGCATTAGTTCATTTCATTATATTAAAATACCTCAACCCGCGTACTTTATAAATGAGACTTATTCAGGATCAGTGAGATAGCTCAGTGGACTAAAGCACCTGTTTAGGCAAGTGCAGGGACCGGGTTCAATCCCCGGCACCACATACTGCGCTGGCCAGCCTGCAGGCGTGCTGAGCCGGAGACTAAATCCGGGCGTGGTGGCATATGCCTGTAATCCCAGGAGTCTGAGTTGCATAGTGAGACCCTGTAGCAACTGAGAGAGAGAGAGAGAGAGAGAGAGAGAGAGAGAGAGAGAAACTCTAAGCCCAGGTCTCTATTTTCCTCCTCCATTGTGTAATCTCCTTCACATGCACTCCCAGCATGATGCCTCCCTCTACACTGCTGAACCAGTACAGAAACCCAATCTCAAACTTTCCGTCCCCACTCCTATGATCTGAATAAATCTCTATTATTATTATGATTATTATTATTATTACTTTGTACATGGTCTCACTACAAAGCTCGGACTCATACTGATCCTCCTATTTTTAGCCTCCCCAACGCTGGGATTGCAGACATGTGCCACCACCCCTGAATTTTGGCTGGCTCAGCTCACCCTGGGGGTGGGGCTGGCACGGCATGAGGTGTCAGGGATGGAACAGCAGTCCCTGGTCTTGCCTAAATTGCCTAAGCAGGTGCTTCATCCGCTTTATAAAAGAGATTTATTCAGGTCTAGCGAAGTAGCTCAGCGGACTAAATCACCTGCTATCTCGCTGGCCCTCGGTGTTTCTCTTTGACAACAACCCATTCTTGTGGGAAATAATTCGGACCCTGTGATAGCTACCTTAGTCCCTACTAACAGCAACACTCCCAGTGACCTAATCATTTTGTACTAAGGCACCTTCTTGAAGGTCTTATGGGTTCTGAAACTAACCTCTCAACTCACGAACACTTTAGGGGAGAACGAAATCAAAGCTATAGCAAGTACCCACAGAGGGCCAAGACAATTAGCGACGATATAGTATGATAGCAACTATTCCTGGTGGGAATGACACGGGGCAGATGTGACTGCTGGGGGAGGAGAATGTTGAGTTTGCAAAGCAGAGAGGTCACGTGGCACCCGGTTACTTCCTAGCCATATAATCTTAGAAAAGCCAGAATCTCTCCAAACCTCTGGTTCTCCATCTCTGAAAGGAAAATTCTACCGTTGGGGTTTATATGGGTGGATTAAATATGCCCATAGACAGGAAACCTTATGAAACTACAAAGTGACCTGTTCCTACATTTAATGTTCTGTGTTATGGTGATCCTACAGAGGACAGGTCCTGAAAATTCAGAGTTTAAAAGGTATATTCTCTCTTCCCCTGAGGACTCTACTGCATGATTAGAAGAGACTCAGAAAACCATAGAAAGGCATTTTATGTGATGGTCACCATCTCAGTCTCAGCCTCTGAGCTCTAGCTGTTCCTTTTCACATGGCACCAGTTCGCTTTGTGCCTCTGTGGGTGCCGAGGCCTCCTGTGGGATCCCATTGGGTCTTCACGTCTTCAGCGGAACCTATGATGTCTTGTCTGGATCCACATCCCCACGGAGGCCCCTGACTAGAGGTCCTAGAGACATCTTCAAAACAGAATGATCAAAAGTCCTGGGACATTCAGACCTTGTAACCTGAATTTCCTCCTACAACAGGTGGATGCTTTATTCTTTTTACATTATCTTTGCCAGATTTTCTTTCAAGCAATGCTCATTTTGTTGCAACACTCCACTTTGTACATGCAGCTGTTCATGTAGGTTCTCCTCGGACTATCCTACTTACTTTCCCTCTTGCAAACTCTCTGACCTTTGCTCAGTTTTATTCTGGGCCATGATTACTTTTTATAAGCTACTGTATGCTTGGTGAATTGGTGCTCTGATTTGGGCCTTTCCGGTTCCTGATGTCCAGCCCTAGCCACAGAAATCTTCTCTGTATTCTCCTAGAACTTCACCCAGTCATTGTAATTGTTTTAGGTGTGGTTTATGGTAAGGTGTTTGGTTGTTCTAACCTTGAAGTCAGAATTCTTTCTGGGCAAGGACTTTGCATTTGTCACTCTTTGCCCTATGCCACTTTTGCATGTACCTGGACAGAGGAGGCAAGCATGGACTGCTGGATGCACTGCAG
>NDGN011543498.1:0-11137 GCA_002564285.1 Tympanoctomys barrerae
AAAGATAAAATAGCAATGAAACAGTTTCAAAACAGGTTAGTAGGACAGTTACAATAATTAATCTCTGCATATTGTTGTCTTTATAGTAGTTGTTCATAGTAAAAGATGCAGACATGATATCTTGTCCAAACAATATTAATACAAACCTTTCTTCACATTGAACTAAGAAAAAGTAGCTGTATATCTATCCTAACTATCTTGTATATACATACATACATTTTTTTTTTACTATAAAATGTCCCTTTATTTATATCTACCTTTTTTGTTTAGTTTTGTCAGAGGCATCAAGTATGAATCGGTCCTTTAATGACTTCTCCCAGAACAAGGTATCTTTTATTGTAATTTTTTAAATTTAATCATTTACCTTATATCTATGCTACTAGACAGAACAGAACCCTCATAATGTGCCCAACAAAAAAATTATACAGGGTAACATATTCAAATATGAGAATTTAGGTCATTCCCCTACATTCAGATCATAGTAATGGGTTTTTCCACTTTGAATTTCCTGCTTCCTAACCCATGAAGTTCCATACAAAGGCTTCTTGTTTAGCTAGTTACCTGACATTTCCTCTCACACTGAATCTCTAAAACAGACACAGCTATTTTCCAGGCCTGGGTTTATAATTTCCCTGAATCATCTCTTAGCTTGACACATCACTTGCCATTCGATTCTTTTACTGTCTTTGTCATTGTTTCATGGGTTTTTCTATCTTTGTAACTAGGCTCTAAGATATTAAGGGTAAAGGCTTTGTCCTTCACTTCTTGTATGTTACTGAGATGGTCTAATACATGCCAAGTATATACTATGCGTCCATTAAACAGAATTTTTATTGCCTGATCTGAAAACTCTGTAAGAAAATACTATGTTTATTAATTAACTTAAATGTATCAAATTTAATATCCTATCTTACTTAAAAAGTTCTCCAGAAAACTATGTGAATCCACATCTCATTCTCAATCTTGTGTTCTATATTATATGTGGGTAAGGAGGAAGGAAGACATGCTCTGTTTTATTTTTAAGGATAAAAATGTCTTGGAAATATTTTCTTAAAATGTTCTGGGCTGCTCGCTTATGCTTTTGGCAATTCCTACCCAGCTTTTCAAAACAAGTTGTTTTTATTTCTGTTGGTTACAACAAGTCTAAACATGGCAAGTAAAAGAAAAAGAACTGTGCAATTCATATTAATGAATCAATTAATATATACATATGATGGATGCAGTCTCCAGTTCACAAGCAGCTACTTGTCTGGCCCAAAACCCAACCAGTGTTACTATTCATCATGTGATTCAGCAGCACAAACAGCCACAGGGATATTCTAGGCTGTCACTCAATTTTGACCAGAATATTTTCTCATCTGATTCTCTGTCAGGTGCTGCTCTTGCACTTTTGCTATTGTAGTACTTCAGGGATTGTCTAATTCAAAGAGAAAATGCACCAACATCCCCACCAATGTCAGACTCTAGTAAACAGCCAGGAGTGATGGAAAGCTGGGATAATGTTGGTGTCCAATTTCCATAAACATTTAATGGGTGAATTTGCTTATTTAAGAAACTCTTCATGTTTACCACAAGTGTGTTCCATTTTTTCATGAGTATATATAAATACATGTGGAATATAATTTTATTAATAAATTCATCTTTTTATGGTATACATGTATGACTCCAGCTTTTTACTCTATTATTCCACCTACTGAGTCCCTTTGAATCAGAAAACTTTAAAAATTGAGAACCAATTAGTGAATATCAATACTTAATGGTGAAGATAGGGTTGAGTGTGTATGGCTTTACAAGAGACAGTATGAGGAATCCTTCAATAATGGAGATTTTTTTGAGCTCTGAGTGTGATTTTCTATATCTTGGTCATGACCTTGTACTACAGGTTTTTTTATGATTTCAAGAAAATACCTAATGGATACATGGTATCTGTGCTTTATTTCATTTCATCATTTTCATTGGCACATAGTAATTGTACATGATTATGTGATACAATGTCATAATGTGATACAAATACACAATGTGTAGTTACATCAAGAAAATTAGAGCGTGCATCACCTTAAATACTTATGAATTTTATATTTGAACCCTACAGATTTCTCTCATATTTAATTATTAAATATCTAACACATTTTGGTAAACTATAGTCACCTTCTGTGTTGTACAATACTATTACTTATTCCTCCAATCTAACTGTATTTTGCTATTTATTATTTGGTCTCCTCTCTACCATCCTGTCTACACTGTTGTCTATGATTCTTTAATGTCAATATTTTAGTACTTACATATGAGTTGGGGCATATGGCATTTGTCTTCCTGAGCCTGGATTATTTCATTTAGCAAAATGCCTTCCAGCTTCATTTATTTTGCCATAACTGAAAAGATTTTTTCATGGGAAAATGGGATTCCATTATATATAAATTTCTTTATCCACTTACAATCAATGCATACCATGGTTGAATCCATATTTTAGCTATTATTGATGACAGTAACAGTAACCCAATATGTAGCATAATTGTTATTGCCACAATTCTTGAAACTTTATAATCATAAGGAAAAGTTTTATATAAAATACTTATAAGAGGGCCACATTTTGAATGGTTTATTAGGTTCTTATGATAGCCTGCTGGAAGGGTTGCTTTTGCAACAACTGCACCATTGTCTTCTCTTAACCCCCTTCTCCAGCAATCTCATGGATTGCTCCAACTCACCCACCCCAACCCAACCACTATGTCAAGACCATTAAATATGAGCCCTCTTTTTTAAAAGTTGGCAAACCAACGCAACTACCAAAATCTAAATCTTCATAAAATTCTAAACAATTATTTTGCTTGAATCCTCAAATCCTTCAATCCAAGGAAAGCCCAAATCTCCTCCTGTCTCTTCACATCATAAAAGTTCCACTCGATAAAAGTACATGGGGGCTGGGGAGATAGCTCAGTAGAATAAGTGCCTGCCTGGTGAGTGCAGGGTCCTGAGTTCAATCCCTAATACCACGAAAAAGAAAAGAAGTACAACCAAAATATCTAACTTTATGTGGTAAAATTGTCCATCGGCTCACTGAAGGCAAAAGGGTCTATCCTGCCCTTGCTAGCTCAGAAGACCACATAAAAGCTTCTGTGTGCTCAGTACTGCAGTGCATTAAGATTTTCTCCTCTAGTTTATGGTGCTAAGCTGAGTTGTTTTTTAGAAAGTTGCACTTCTGTAGAACACCCAGCTGTGGCTCATGTGAGGGGGAGGGTATTTCAAACTGCAATACCCCATTGTCCTAGTGCCACAATATCTACAAGAAAAGCTTCAGATGAAATTGAGAAGGAAAGAAGTCTCCCAATACCCTTGCACAGTTTGGATGAGGTATTTGAGGAAGAGGATTTTTATTTTAGCATTAGGTGACTTGTACTTGATAGAAAAAATAGTCAGAAATAGCATACAAAATAGTACCAGATAAATGTGCAATATATCTCTTTTCTTTTACTTTTTTTGTGGCTTGCTCAGCCCATCCTTGGGGTGGGGCTGCATGGCATGTGGGGCCAGGGATCGAACTGTGACCCCTCCGCTTGCCTAAGCAGGCATTTTAGACTGCTGAGCTATCTCACGGGCCCTCATTTTCTTCTTTGAAGACAACAATATGCAATATAACAACCGCTGCTTAATTCTTATTATGTTTTTGGAATTCTGTACTGATTTTGGTTTTTTTCTTTACAATTTTTTACTCTTTAAAAGAAAAAAATGGCTGAATGAGCAGTCCAGTGTCATACAGAGCATCCCCCAATCCATGTAGTGTGTATTTCAAATCAATGCCAAAAACCACACGTAGTACTGAACTCTACACATACCGTGTTTCCTCCTGTGTATACACCCCTAATATAAGGCTTACCTTAAAACCTAAGAGTCATAATGAGTTTACAACAGCAGAAATAGGATGGAACAAATATAATATTTTCGGATAAAAGCTACGTGAATGTGTTCTCTCTCTGAAAAACGTACTGTCCTTTTATTTTTCACTTAAAGCAAGTACTTCACAGCTTCTCTGCAGCATATCTGAGTTGCCAACACTGCTACTTTTGCACACTAATGCTACGGTGAAGGAACACAGAGGCTTCTACACAGCAGCACTGCGATGCCAAGAGAGGCAATCTGCAAACTCAGCCAGCTCTTAAGTGACTGAAGGGCAGGCAGCATAAACGCATGGATACACGAGACAAAGGGCTGATTCACAGGACAGGCAGGAAAGGCCAGTGTGATGACAGCTCGTGCCACACAAAGCAGAACAGTGTGCAACTTAGAACATTAACTTGTTTATTTGTGGAATTTTCCATTACTGTTCTTGGACTGCAGTGGACTATAGGTAAGTGAAATGTGGAAAGCAGAGACACATAGAGAAGGCCTGCTGCCTGCATGCTTCAAAGCATTGTGGGGTATGCAACAAATATTCCTCAAAAAAATAAATATAGTGGCATTTAAAAATCGTCTATTCCTCAACTATAAATTGTTAATATAATAATCTTTATACCATGAAGTTAATGGGAGGATCAAATGAACAAATGATTAGATAAATTACTTAGCACAGTGCCCAACTAAATATTGGTTTGCTCCCTTTCCTACTTCTCCCTTATGGAGGTCCCCAGGGCATCATAGTCCTGAGCTGGATGGGACTTTCAGGTGTGATGAGACTGCCTACTTCTGCCTACTTAGTCAGCTCCCATCATGGACCTCCAACTTGTGCAGTCAGTCCATCTCCATTATTCACCGACCTACTCCAAAACTATCTACCACACACTTTGCATGCCCCAGGAGCTGTAGAAAACAGAAAGATGCATTATCCCCATGAAATTCATTATTCAGCGGCATCACATACCCTGATAGAAACTATTTCTATGTCTATTCATATTTTATTTCTTTAGTGATATGGGCAAAATTAACATTTTAATGATTCTCAGACTTGAAATCTGTAAGTGTGACATATCTCTCCTTTCACTTAGGGCTTTTTTTGTCAGTGTTTTGTGATGGCATTGTATATCTTGTTCAATTTATTCTTAAGTATTTCAATTTTCATACCAAATACTATTCTGAATTTTTAATTTCTATTTCTTACCATTTTTGGTAGTCTTTATGAATGAAATTGCTTTGCTGTATACTGATTCTCTATCTTGCTCCTTTATTAAATTTAGTAGCTAGCTGTGGTAGAGATTTTGTAAATCCTTTAGAATTATCTATATTGGTGACTACAATATATTCAAACAAAGAAATTTTGACTGTCTCCTTTTCATTCAAAATGCTTTTAGTTTCTTTATTATGCTTTATTCAATAAGATAGGACCCATAGTCCAATGTTGAATAGAAGTGGTGGTTACACATGTTCTTTCCTCATCCTATTTTTAAGAAGAATGTGTATTGTCTCTGAAGACTAAATCTTGTTAGTTTTCCCTTATGTATCCTTTATCAGATTGGAAAAACCTGCTTTTAGTTTATTATAAAGGCTTATTATTAATAGGTATTAAATTTTATTGAATCTTCTTAATTATAATAAGATAATCATGAGAATTTTCTAATTTGTTAATGTAATGAGTCATATTCTATAATTTTCAAATATTGAATGAACCTGAATACTGGAGAGCACTTACTTGGTCATAACTTGCCTTTATTTCTATAGATATTTGTATTTTATCTGAGCTACAAATTTTGACATTTTACTAAGGTGTTTTGCATTTCTGAGATAAGGACACTAGGCTATAGATTTCTTTCTTTCTTTTAGTGCCAAAGAAATGCTATATACAGAATATGGCTAGTGTGTGTGGCAACCATACTGTAAATGGTTTCCCCAATGTGTAATCTTCAATCTATAGGACTGTGTATGAAGGATGATCACACGTTCCTGTGATCACAGTACACTACAGCCAGCGGGATTTTACAACATGCTTAACATTGAAAATCAGTCTACTTCAAGCTCATCAAAAGGCAAATTATCTGAGTTGGGGCTGTTTGCTCTGAGGAGCCCTTTAAAAGCAGAGTTTTTGCTGGGGATATAGCTAAGCACCACACAGCCTGCCTGGCAAACACAAGATCCTGAGATGATTCCTGATACAAAAAAAAAGCAGAGTTTTCTCAGGCTAAATAAAGAAGAGGAAGCCACAGACAATTTAGGCAGGAAAACAAAAGCTTGTGTCCATAAGGAACACAGAACAGGCCCTGCATAGTACCTGGCAAGGTAACATGTATTTTAGTCCTCAGACATTATATCACTACAAGTGGAATGAACTTTAAACAGAGCTCCTCCAGACAGCTGCCAGACAAAAGCCCAGGCTGCCATTTTTATTTTGTCCTTGTGAGACTTTCCACTGATACCACATAAGAACCACTGGATTTTGGATCCACAAATCAAAGAAATAAGTAGACCTATTTATTTATTTATTTATTTATTTATTTATTTATTGGCAGAACCAGGAATTGAGCTTAGGCCCTTGCGCTTGCCAGGGAAGCACTTATTCCACTGAGCCATTTCCCCAGCCCAGAGTTTTTACATTTTAAAACATTTTTGTGACAGTCTTGATAAATTGCCCCATTGCAGCTCAAACTTTCAGTATTCCTATGTCAGCCTCCTGGAGTGCTGGGATTATCATGTACGTGCCACCACTTGGGTTTAAGAACTCTCTGTGATTATGAGAAAATAGTCTTCTACTTGATGAAGACCTTGCTGCTTGGTGCTGAAAATGGATGATGGACCTTGACTGTGAAGCAGACCCTGGGCCCTGTTTGTCTTCTGTTCACTCTGTCTCCGTCTATGGCCATTATTTTGACCTGGAAAGAACTGTGAAGCAAACTTGGGGCAGGAGATTGAGGAAAACGATGTGTTTAACTGGAAAAGTGACTTTTCTGGGAAAGAGGGTTGAGCATGATGGACACTTGTTGATTGGAAGAATTCTTGGAGGAGTTATATATATATATATTTTTTTTTCTGTAAAGGAAGGTTGAAATATATCAACACTTGGAATTATTACTGTCTGAAGTTTTAAATTTTCAATGATACTAATAAAAGGTTCCTGGTCTGGAAAAAAAAGATAGTAAGTAAATTGGAATGAGCTACACAGCAATAGAAGACTGATACAACTGTTTCTTCCGCTTCTCATTTGAACAAATCTTTGTCACTGGTGTGCAGTAATGTAGTTGTCATAAGTCTTGACACAGCTTTCTCCTTTTGGTTTCTGCTTTGAGTGTTCATTGAGCTTCTTGTATCTAGTTTTTATTTTTATGAAAAGCATGTTCTTCAATTTTTGTCCCTTTATCCCCCACCCTGATACTAATCTCAGAGCAAACCAAAGTCACAGTCCTCCCACTTCAAGTTCCCAAGTAGCTGCATTACAGCCCTGCACTCTCTTCTCCTTTCATACCTCCAATTATACATGTTTGGACCATTTGGTGTGTCCCCAACATTCGCCGATACTTTGTTTATTTTTTTCAGTCTCTTTATTAAAAAGTTCATTGTGGGTGATGTATTTTACTTTATCGCTGAAGTGGCTAAGTTCTTCTGCAGTTACTAGTTTTTTTATTTATCCCAACTGATTTATCTCAGATATTTAAACTTAATCTTTCCAATGTTAAGTATCTATCTTTTTATATCTCACCTTCCTCACCTTTTATCTTCTCAAGCCCTGGCATAGCCAAAGCCTCAAGGAAGGTCTCTAAAGATTTATAAAGCTCAGTCTCTTTTTCCCTATGCTGCACTAATCTCTGGTACTCAGCCTTAAAATTTCTGCATAACTGAAGCCCATGTCCTGAAATCAGTGAGACCAACAGGTGCCATTGGAGTTTTCCCTACCTGATTAACATACTGGAAAATCCCTTCCTACCTCGAGCAGGAAACACCTGCATGACTCATCCTGCTAATGTTCCCTTCTCTGAGAATCACTATTCTGACCCGTGTTTTTAAATATCTTGCCTCCATTATTATATCTATAATGCTTCATTTACTGGATCTTTAATATATTCAGGTTGCTATCTTCTCAAGGCCTAAGTGAAAAATTGAGGCACAGTGTGCTCATTAACTCAAATACAATGAACTAGAAAACTTCACAAACCAGGAAAGCATTAATAGTGAACTAAATGATCCTACATTGTAAAAGAAGAAGACCTTGACAAGTGGTTTGTAATTTAGAATAAAAAAAAGGATAATGCTACATCTCTGTGTTCTAACAGGCTACTCTTCTGCATACTCAGCTCTGTACTCTTCTTCAAACCCTTTTGAATATAAGTCAAAATTATTAAAAGTTAAAAAAATTATTAGAAGTTACTATCTTGAAATCTTTGATGGGGTAAGTAGACTTACTATGTGTTTCATTTGCATTAGGTGTAAGAATGTTTGCATCTTCTGCCTCAGCTATACTTATGTCATCTTTCTCCTTAGAAAAACTGAGAATTTCAGCTAACATCTAGGGAAATATATGTTATGAAGTGGTATTGCAGAATTAAACAGTGGAAAACTTTACTAAATTAAAAATATATGTACTTTATCCTGGCCAACAGAATCAGAATAACCCACTGAAACTTGAGCAAGAAAAGTGACAATTCAGAAAAAAAGGCTACATTAGCCTAACTAGTAACTCTACTCAATCTCAAAAGGTTCAAATGTAAATGTATACTTACAAGTTATTCACAGTGTGTTTATGTTATTCTTATTTTAATTCATTGTATAAGTGTACTTTGAATAACATAAAATCAAAATGAAGCGGTCGTATCTTTAAAAAAAGATAGTTGAAGAGATGGCAAAGGAAGTTGGAAATTATTGTTCACAAGCATCCTGAAAATTAAGTCTAATACTGTTATCTCTACTTCACGTATATGTAGTAACAAAACCACAAAGTGATGATCTGGCTGAGTACTTATCTAGATTTCTGTCCTGCTTTAAGAATAATGACAAAGACCCTGCTATTCAGAGTAATGGTGAAGTCATTCAAGTGCTTCTATGATTAAAAAAAAAAAGCCACCTCATGAAGCAATCTGAAAACTGTTCGTACAATAGATCTGACTGTCAATTCTGTGAATTGGGTAGATGCATGCTATATCTTTAGAACTTTGGGGGAATTTTGAAGAAATAGTAACACCATCCAGACTCCCCATCAGCAACCCCAAAATGAAAAAGTGGTATTTTACATACTTCAACCTAGAACAATAAATTAGTAAGAGAAGTGACACCATCAAATAAGAACACCCAAGGGAAGACATAGTGCAACCAAAGACCAGTGCCACTGAATTCTTACTCTGAGAACCCATTTGTCTCATATGTACCAGAGACTTCATTGTTTCTAAATGAGGGCTTGCAAGAGTCATTTGTTTCAGCAGCTAGATCTATGCAAATAATTTTTTAAAACCACCAAATTAAAATGAAGCCTAGTGAAGTCTGGACTGTCTCAGGGAAAATACAAATTAACTTAAATATGAACATCCATTGCATCAACCTAGCCATGTACTTTCTTTTAGAAGTTGATAGTACTTAGAGTGATTCAAAGCAACAAAATAGAACCCGCCATTCTAGACAAATTCTTATCTAGTTATTGATATAATTTCCTACAATCTACCTCCTGGGAAAACATACCAATTAATCCATATGTTTTATCCATAGGTAAGGAACTTATTGTAAGTGAAGAGCTAAGAAATATGTTAGGAATTCTTGTGAATCATTTTAATCAAATTTCAGTAATATTCCTATGTCCTCATCTATTCAGTGAAAAAGCCTTAGTGATCTTTTTCTTAAATATACTTTGTTTTTCTTTCTCTTCTTTTCATTTCCTTTTTTCCCAGGGGGGTGCTTCTTATCCATTGTCAACTACCTGTAGTCTAAGGCTTTATGGTTTCTCTTTTGTGTGACTACAACATCCCACAGTTTTACCGTGATGAGTGAGCTTTATAGTGTCAGTCTGATTGACATCAGGATCCAGTCCACCCAGGACACAAATGGGAACACTTCTAAGAGTGCCTGAACAGGTCCCAGAGCCCTACATGGGGCCCACTACTGGTTTCCTGCCCATTTTTTCTCTGGAACCCTCCCCCGGTGAAGCTTTGCCCTGCTGTGCCCTTCTACCATGTTTCTTCTGTCTTGGAGTCAGCCAGTCACGATCAAATCCCCAGATCTCTGAGCTGCATTAAACCTCTTCTTTAGGTTGCTGATATTTGTGTTGTGTCCCATATATGGGAAAACTGACTCATACACTCCCCATCTGAGATGTCTATTATAATATGAATTTTATCTTACATATCTCTTCTTACACATCTCTTAAGGGCTACTTAGTAGAAACAGATAAAAATCAGAAATCTAAGGAAGACCATGAGACATTTAATAATCAGGACTCTGCTTACTTTTCTCAACTCATCCCTCAGCTCTGGCCAAATGCTCACCAAATCCCACTAATGAGAATCCCCAAAGAAGCTCCTGCTGTCTCCTCTCCTGACTTTTGCACATGCTCATTTCTTTACAAAATAAATCTCTTCTCTGATTCTCTGTAAATCTCACTTTATACTGGCCAGTCATCTTTTCAAACAGCATCTCCTGTCTCTCAACACAATGATTGATGTCACTTCCTGTGTGAATCCTTCTCTGATAGGACCTCACAGCAACTCAAAGCTATGCAAAAGTATCTTCATCCAGACAAGCCTCCGGCCTTTTGCACCTCATTCTAGCAGAATGACAAGTGGAATAAGCTACTCAAGGGCAGGGACCACCCATTTCTTTGTCTTTGCTGTGACCCACATTTCTTGTAGTCATTGATGACTTTTGTGAGAAGATGAATGAAAATGCTGACAGAAGCATTATATACTGTAAAGAAACAAAACACATGAGATGTGACCATGTATGATGCCTGTAATCATTCAAGTCTCACCTTGTCGCAAGCCCTTTAACAGAGTTATTTATTCTTCAGTCAGTCCCAAATAGTTCCTGACACATGATGTACCAAAGATTTGTGGGGATTTAGTAACTTATATTGAGGCCAAACAGAAAAAAAGTATGGTAAAATAGAGTGATTTGTAGAGAATTTAATGAATATATTGATTTACAATGGCATGAGCAAGATGAGGTTAAAACACAGGGAAGGGGGGCTGGTGAGATGGCTCAGTGGTCTAAAGCACCTATTTAGAACAAGCTTAGCAAA